>CAUYSK010016369.1:0-55362 GCA_963575035.1 Avahi laniger | reverse complement strand
CACCTGCACAATTCACAATTTCAAAGATGTGGAAACAACCCAAGTGGCCATCAATACATGAATGGATTAATAAAATGTGGTATATGTATATCATGGAGTACTATTCAGCTATAAGAAACAATGGTGATACAGCATGTCTTGTATTCTCCTGGAAAGAGCTGGAACACATTCTACTAAGTGAAGTATCCCAAGAATGCAAAAACAAGCACCACATGAACTCACCATCAAATTGGTATTAACTGATCAACACATAAGTGCACATATAAGAATAACATCTATTGGATGTTGGGCAGAGAGGAGGGGAGAGGGGGAAGGAGGGAGAGGGGACGGGTATATACATACACAAAGAGTGCAATGTGCACCACCCGAAAGATGGACATATTTGAAACTCGGACTTGGGGGAGGGAGGGCAAGGACAACATACGTAACCTAAACATCTGTACCCCCATAATATGCTGAAATAAAAAAAAAAAAAAAGAGTGCAATGCGCACCACCCGAAGGATGGACATATTTGAAATTCGGACTTGGGGCGGGGGGGCAAGGGAAACATACGTAATCTAAACATCTGTACCCCCATAATATGCTGAAATAAAAAAAAATGATTTCCCTCACACTATTTTTTAGAGTATAAATAATATACTCTAAAAGTCTCTTTTGGTCCAGTCAGTTCTCAGCTCACAAGTTACGGATAGCTCCCTGTTTCTTATAGGATAAAGTCTAAATTCCAAGGACCATTGCAGGCTTTCTACACATGAGTCTAAATTCTACCCCATTTTCCCCAAATGATATCTCCACTCCAGTTTTCAATTATGCTATGTAACTGACATAAAATAACAATCAGATATCTCTTCTCTGTCTTTCCAAGTGGGATTATCTAATCTTAAAGACTCAACTCAAATCACATTTATTTATAAATCCTCCCTGAATACTTTCATTCTTACGTAAATCTTTTACCATCTTGTGAATCTCTTACAATTCCTAAAAATCACTTACTTAACAATCTCACATGCTTTAGGGGAGAGGTCTATTCTATTTTGAATCTATATAACGGATTTCCATATGTTTGTGCAGAAGTGTTCAGGGAAAACACATTCATACCCAGAGTAAGTGTGCATTCCAGTAAGAACAAAGCACTGCCCCTTCCATGATGGTCCAATGTAACCAATCAGCTGGCTGTTTGATCTACTCAGGAAATGCTGCCATATTAGGGATCAGAACTGGTATCTGCTGCTGAAAACTTGGGTACTAAGCAATGTCACTCACCTTAATGAGTGAAGTCTACATTACTGAGCTCATGCGCAACCTCCATCCCTGCCACTATGGCCATGTTTTTCATGAGCTCCTTGGATGATGACAGGAGTGGCTAAGGAAGGACACTGACTAGTATCCACAGAAACAGTCAATCTACCCACTTGATTCACAACATTGTCCTCTACTGGGGCCACCCATTTGTGAATATTCACATGGACACAAATATTTCAAATACCTTCACATTCTTTTCCCAATATGAAAGGTCTATCCATATACCTCTTCTCCAGACCTACTTGCCACCAATTTTCTAATCATGCTCCTTCCTTCCAAGTCTTTGATGATTTCTCATTTCAGGAAAAATAAGCAAAAAAGTGATTTGTTTAGGCCCAATAGGAGGATTTCTCTTTATCACTGTACTACAGGGATGTCTCACAAAGGAACTGGAGTCCTGCAGCCGTCCACTTTCAGGTGCTGCCTATATATCATGCAGAACCATCTAAAAATGTGGCCTGAATTTTCTCTTTCTCATTCCATTGATCATAGGAAATTCCTCACGAGACCAAGGGTGGAAGAGAGAAGATAATGTACTCCTCACACAACTTGCTTGTACCTTGGGGGCCTGCTTGAGCCCTGTGTCACATATATCACTTCCATTTGGTAATGGAGTGCTGTTAGGAGCTCCCAAATTTACGGCCTGATGAGTCAGACAACAGTGCATGGTTGGCAGCTCAGGTCACATGTGAACTTGATAGGTGAGCAGGTCTTATAGGATAAATCCACTGTAATATTCCAATCTCCCTAAGCCTTTGGATACCTTCCTTTTCAGCATACCAAAGCAGTTAACCATTCTCCCAGCCTTCCCCAAAGAGACCTACAGAGAGAACCGCTACTATTAAACTGGGATACTTAAATTCAATAGGGATAACGGGATCCCAGAGGGCAGGGAGCAGGTGACAGTACTTAATCCCCAAAGACAAGGTGGGCATGATCACCATGGCAGACAATGGGGATCACAGCAGTAGTCAGAACAGTTTGACTCACAGAGACCTATGGTGTTGGCTAGTTGATGATGGTGTCCCTGGGAGAGAAAAAGATGGGCAGTCTACTAAATTTTCACTTGATCTATATAAGTGAAAGAGTTCTAAGTCTACTGAACAGAAGTCCAACTTGACTCATCAAAACGGAGAGTCATGGCTTTTCAATCAATTGTAAGGCTTGAGCTACTTTGTAATACTTAACCCCTTGAATAAAGGGGATTTTTCCTAGTCCATTTATTCTCTCACATTCCTATTTAATACATTTGTCTCTTTCCTCAAACCTTCAATGCTTCCTCTTCTAACCTCATTCTCAGCTGATGACCTTGCTTCCCATTTGAGTGAAAGAGTTAGAAGCAACCAGAAGAACACTTCCACACCACATCTACCCACTCACTGGCCTCTGAGTGCCCACAGTCTGTCCTCCCTCTCATCCCCACAGATGAACCATCCATGGTTTTATCAAAGCTGATGCTTCCACTTGTGTGCAAGTTTCCATCCCTCTTACTGTTACAATGACTGCTCTTCAGCAATTCTCCTGCTCTCACCTTTATCATCAAATTTTCACAATCTACTAGATTGTAACCATCAGCGTAAAACCATGCTGCTACTTCTTGTGTCTTAAAAAAGTCTCTTTACTTCTCAAGCTACTGCACGGTTTCTTAGCAACCCTTTCAGGAAAACTCCTTGAAAGAAATCTCTATCCTTGCTTTTCCAATTATTCTTCTCTCCTCAGCTCTTAAGCCCATTTTATTGCAGCTTTGATCCCACCACTACACTGAAACTGCTCAGGTCAAAGGTCCTCAGGGGCCCCCACATCAATAGGCAGCATTTGAAATGATCATTCCCTGCTACTCAACATATGTTTTTCGAAGTCTTCTACAACACCAGACCAGAGTCTTCTGGATTTTTTCTCTTCTCTCACTGGTTTCTCAATCTCAGTCTCATTTTCTTATTCTTCCTCTTGTCCTCCCCCAGTTGGAGTGCCCTAGGGTTTAGTCTTTGGTCTTCTTCTCTTCTCTATCTATATCCCCTTTTTTGGTGACCTTGGCTAAAAATCCTTGGACTTATTCTCAGTGACTCAGTTTATCTTAGTTTGATGAGTGAGAGATCCCCTGGCTTTACTTTTAATATATATGCACAATCTGCCTGCCTCTTACTCCTCCACTTGCAACTATCATTGTCTGAGCTATCACAATGTCTTACCTGAATTACTGCCAGACTCCTAACTTGCCACCCTACTTATACCTTTGTCTTTGAAGTCTATGCTCAACACAGCAGCCCGGGGGATCCTATTAAAGCAGAAGTCAGATAAAGGTCTTTTCTTTGGTTAAAACCCTCCAATGACTCATGATCTCATTCAGAGTAAAACAAAGTTCCCACAATGGCCTCAAAGTCTGTTTATGATTTTAACTCTCTAGACTCAACTCTTATGACTTACTCTTCCCTTCACTCTCTCCACTCCAGCCTAGCTTTTCTCAACCATACAATGAGCATTTGCACTGGCTGTCCCCTGTCCCTGAACCATTTTACTGCAGATATCTGCACTCTTAACTTTCAAATCTTTGCTCAAATTGGTCTTTCTCAGTGGGACCTTCCCTAATCTCCCTGCTTAAAATTGCAACTTAACTCTCCCTGTCCTCATGTCCTGCCCACATTCCTGAGCTTTTGGACCCACCTTATTATTTCTGTTCTCATAGCACTAATCACTTACTTTTAAAATTTACCCACTTACATTATTGTTTATTGTCTGTCTTTCCTACTAGAGTTTAAGATCTTTGAGAACAGGGATCTTTGTCTTGTTTTGTTTATTGTTGCATCCCTAGGATCAAAAACAAGACCTGGCATACACTAAACCCTCACTACCTGTTGCTTGATTATTAAATGAACAAGACAGTAAGAAAACAATATTTCTGATCGCTCCCTCTCCCCTAGTAGACCACTCCCCTCTTTGGACTATCTCTGTACCTGAATATATTTCATTAATACATTCTGTTTATAATCTTTGTATCTGTCTACCTTCTCCTCCAGACTGTGAGCTCCCACAGGGCAAGATCTGTACCCTGTCCCTCTCTGTACCTCAGCACAGGGCCTGACACCTATGTGAACTCAACCTGTGTCAAAACAAATTTCTTAAGAAGTGATATTTTTTGTTTTTAGAAATTTTATAGGTATGTGCTATAAAGGTAGCAAAATTCAGAAGAGTAGAGGAAAGAACAAAAAACCTAGATCCCCATAATTTAAAAGGTTAACACTTTGGTATATATTCTTCCAATTATTTTCCCATGCAAATGTTTACCTGTGTGGATGACTTTTTATTTAAACTCATATTTATATACATTTCTGTACACTGTTCCTGAGTCTCATTGTCATTAAGCGTGGATATGAAATTTTAACATTATTTTTAATGGATACGTGGTATTTCATCAAGTGAATGAAACAGAATGCTTACCCACTCTACTGTTGTTGAATGTTTAGATTATTTCCATCTTTCTAAATCCAATATTTAATGGGCTCCACTCAAACTATTCAATAGAAATAGGTAACCTTCTTAACTATGATGGGCTAAACTGGGGAGGTGCCAAATTTTCCAGTTAATTTAATAGATGGCACAATATCGGTCTCACAGCATGAGAATATGCCAAATGAACCAAGAGAGAAGGTGCCCTCTTTTCCCAAACAAGTGGAAGTTTTAGTTTAAGGCTATAGAGGTGGCTTTAAAAATTCCCATGTTTCTTTTAGTAAATTTCCATCTGCCATCCAAAAAGACCTCAAATATTTGCAAGGGCACAGGTTGCTTTACATTTAAGAAATATGCTTCCAAGAGCCTTTGTTCCCCCTGCCAGGTCTTTCTATGCCAGGAGGAGTAAATGACTTGTAACCTTTACTTTTTGACACAAGGGTTAGATTCATAACAGATTCTGACTCTTGAGGTAGCTGTTAACTGAAGTTCCTGCGGAAATACTGCTGACATACCTCAGTGCCCGAGGCTGTTGCATCTACAGGCCTGGGTGAGGAAAAGTGAGCTCAGTGGCATTTCTTTTTTTTTCTTTTTTGTTAACCTTAGGCTCATCCTACTAATTTCGCAACAAAAAGCTCAAATTAAAGTACAAATTTGATATTGCATTCTGGTACTTTTACTTAATTTAACTTTCCTACAGAAATATCTAAGTACTGAATATACTACTTCACTCCACATTGCTAAAAACAATTGTTCAAATTAACAAATACAATGTAAATTTGATTTATTGAATTGAAAATATGCATATAGGATGTCTTACTAAATTGTTCAGTAGTTTCTATGAGTTAAACACAAGAAAAGTTGTTTTGATTTCCTAGAAATAAAACATCCGTGATTTTTTTTTTATCCTCACCTTCAGGGCAACTGTTAAGAGCTGATATTGTAATTTACGCCTAGAGTTGTGAGAGAGGTAATCATGTTTTAAAACTTCGGCAACAATATCCAAAACATCTACAAAAGTGAAGATGTTAGTCAATGAAGGTTTTGTTCTACTTCCAAGTGACTTATCTTTATTTTCCTTTTTATGTAAAACAGTAATAGCTACTACTTATTTAAAACTTTCTATGTGCCTAGTACCCTGATAAGCATTTTAAAAATATTAGGTTAATTTTCCTAATAACCCTCTAAGTATTATTTTACCCATTTTACAGGTCAAAAAAATTATGACAAAGAATTTAACCTGCCAAAAATCACATTGATAAAAAATGACAAAATTATTATTCAAACTGAGAGCCCATGTCACCAGCCACAATGCTCTCCCCCTTGTTTCTGTCTCTGTGTCATTCTAACTCTTTTTCTGTCCTTTTGTGCTATTTTTTGAATATGTATCTCTTCATAATGCATCTTAATGATTTTTTCCCTTTCACCTCTCTTTTTTTCCTTAAACTGACAATAATCTAGAGCAATATATTTTAATTGCAATTTTTATGTTACTTTTTATATTTTATATTCTAATTTTAAACATGTGATTGAAACGTTTTAGAATGCTATTAAAACTTGAAACCAATTTATTTATTTATTCAACTGAATATTTAATTTTATTTCTCCCTTTAGTTTGTCCACCCTGAAAATCTCTGTCTTTTGATTAGTGCATTTAAAGAATTCACGTTTGAAGGGATTATTGATATAGTTGGATTACTGTCTACTTATTTGTAACCAGTTCTATTTGTTGCATTTGCTCTCTGTTTCTCTTCCCTGCCTCCACCCATCCACCTTCCCTGGTTTGGACTGAGCATTTTATATGATTATATTTTTCTTAGCATAATAATCATATTTCTTTCAAAATATTGTTAGTAGTGTCCTAAAGTTAACAATATACTTAAAAAAAAACTAATCTAAATCTACCTTCAAATAACAATATCCTGCTTCATACATAGTATAGGTACCTTATAAAAGAATGTCCTCAATCCTTCACTCTGTTCCTTGTGACATTGCTATTATTCATTTCACTTATCCAAATGCCATACATTGCATTATTATTACTTTAAATGTATGGTCATCTTTTAGATCAATTAAGAATAAAAATATAAAAGATTTTATTTTACCTTAACTCATTCCCTATGTGATGCTTTTCCTTACTGTAAATAGATCCAAGTTTCTAACCTATGCAATTTTCCTTCTACTTGGCAACATTTTTTTAACATTTCCTGCAGGGAAGGTCTGTGGGCAAGGAAATCCCTCAGTTTTAGTTTGTCTGAGAAAGTAGTTCTCCTTTACTTTTGAAGGATAAGTTCACCAGATATGGAATTCTAGGTTGGTGGGTTTTTTTCCTTTCAGCGCTAAATATTTTACTCCACTTTTCTCTTGCTTCCATGATTTCTGATGAGAAGTCTGACATAATTCTTATCCATGTAAGGTATTTTTTCTCTCTGGCTTCTTTCAATATTTTCTTTTTGTTTTTCTCCCTTTTTCACTTTAAGCACTCTACCTCAAAGAGTCTGGGCATTTTGCAGCTTTTTCAGCTATAATCCATTGCTATTATACTGCAGCCCTATCATGCGGGTAAAATGTGAGGTGAAAGAAGTGTTGTATGATCTACTATCAAAGCTCAGCCTTTCGGTAGGTCTGTACCTTTAGCATGTGTCCCTCCTAAGTGTTTCTCCAGTGGCATAACTTTCCCCACTCCTCTTGGGTGTGAAAAAGGGTAGAGGAGAGGAGATGAGGGAACAATGCCCTTACCCTAGGTGGGATAATGCTCTGGTAAGTCTGCCAACGGAGAGTCGGTCTTTGTAGTGAAAACACTCTTGGATTATTTCATAATAATTACTCCTCCTCTTCCCCTGTCAGAGCTATAATGGTATTTTTCTCAGATCTTCACCATGAGATCTTGGTGGGGTTCCTTGAGGTAAAGTCCCTGAAAATGTGCCCCCTACCAATACCGTGGTTCCCAGGAGTTTTGTATTCTCATGCTAGTCCACATTCAGCCTCCAACAATTAATCAGAATTACTATTTGAGTGTTTCTTTGGATTTTCAGGCAGTGATATGACTTGTAATATCAGTTCCCTAATGGGATGAAGAAAGTTCCTGATTTTGAATTTGTCTAGCTTTTTCTTGAAGGAAGAAAGCAGTATTTCCAAGCTCCTTAAATACTGAAACTAAAACCAGAAGTCCCTCATCTTAATTTTTAAAAATGTATTTAAACTTTCTGCAGTTGAAATAGGAATTAATAGAAGAAAAGCTATTTTTCATGCTTGCTCCACTTAACTATCATTCAAAGTATTGAAAATGCTCAGAAATCTATCACAAATAAATTAAGCCTCCAGGGAAGGTAGCATAAACCACCTAGAATCCACATAACCATCAGCTATGGAATCTTTATAGTTTTTCTGAAGAAGATGCATTTAAACAACTGATTGCACTAAATCTCTCTTTTTCTCATGGCTTTAGGTTCTTCTGCTGATAGAGGAATTTACATACATTTTATTGGAAACCATAGTACTAACCTAGCTTGAGGTATCCTCAAAGTGATATATTCAAACTATGTCTCCCCATCAATTCACTGTAGCCACAACTGTTACTTTCTCTTCACTGCTGATGAAACATCTGGTTATAGTAAAATTGAGGTACCTGTGAATTTCCTAATTTTCCTTGCAGAACATTTCTGTTCAAGGTATAAGTCACTAGGGAAACTCTAGTCTGGACTGAATTCTGATCAACAATGAACAGTTAACTGGGAAGCAGAGGTTATGGAAATTCTATAGGAAAGTTACACTCTGACTACATTTTAAAGTCAAGATGAGGAAGGCTCTCCAGAATAGATATTTACATGTGACCAGAGAAATATAAAATTTTAAAGATTCAAAAAAGAAGTAGACTAGATTATATGGCACAATATCCAAATAAGGTTGATGGCTTAACAGAATTGAGACACTCTATGAAGGCAAGTAAGTGATCAACTTAGAAAGTCACCAAGGTTGTGAAAGGACCTAACTTCATGTTTTAGGAAAAAGATCTAAGAAAAAAAGATTGTTTAGCCTAGAGAAAAGAAATTTGGGCAACAGGAAAGCTGTTCTAGATATTAAAGACTGAAAAGACGTGAGAGAGAGCTTCAACACATTTAGTATGGCCCCAAGTGATAGCAATAGTACCAGTAATTAGAAGTTACAGGAGTTACAGGATATGATGAAGAAAAGCACCCTAATAATCAGAAAAGTTCAAAGATGGAATAGGTTATCTCTGGATTTAGTGAATGCCTTATCATAAGAGGTATTAAAGTCAAATCAATTAATTATATGTCCTATTTGTTCTGGAGCTACTTTAAATCCTTCCTGAAAAAGGAAAGCAAAGCACTGATAAATACATTTTGTCTTTGTGTCCCTAATGACTAGTACGTTACCTAGAACATGGAAGTTGCCAAAATCATGTTTGCTGAACTAATTTAATTAATAGACAACTGACCACTTGGGGAAGAGGAGGAAATTTGCAGAGGAAATTCAAGTTTGGAAAGATGAGAGAACTGATGAATTTTCAAGTCCCTCTAACCAAAACATGCCATGACTATGTGTGTTTATGCAACTATCCTTCTAGTAATAAAGTAACAGTGGCCACTCTATTTCTGTATAATAATTTTAGAATTAATCAAACCCTTTTACACACATATTCTACTTTATCCCCATAATAGCACTGGAAAACACAAAAGGTGAGGAAGCTGAAGCCTGACCATTTGAAGGTTTTGTCAGTGTTACATTTGATAAATAGCAGAGGCAAGATTTGGACCCATGATTCAAAGGATATTCAACTTCCTCTTTATTAGGTGAAATAATTTCAGTTCCATCAGTCCTTGCTCAGGAGTCCTGGTTTTAAATCCTTTCCACAGCAACCTTAAAGAGCACAATTAGTCAACTACAGAGAGTAGAAGCAATACATTTTTTATACTTCTCATATCAGTTACACTATCAGTTTTGATGGAATATAATCCCTGTCTTGTGATTACATACTTTTTGTGGACACAATATTCTGCATATGCACAATTGATTCTGAATAATTAAAATAGTCATTAAAACTTACTGAAAATGTATATGTGCCTGACCTAGTTAGGACTTTTGCATGCATTATCTGAGTTAATCCTCACACAATCATATAAAAAAGGAAATTTTATTATCCCAGTGTTACCACTGAAGTGAAGAAAATGCAAGAAGGTAATTTTCACAAAATTATGCAATTAAATATCAGAGCAGGAATTCCATCTCAGACAGTCTGACATTAGAAATTGTGCTCTTAAATACTATATTATCTTAAGCTGCTGTAATAGTCTACACTCTATCTCCCACCAAAGAAGTTACTGTTTAACTAGAACACTAAGTCTCCAGATCTCAATATGGGACTAGCGTAATCACTGCACATGTATTGGGCATGATACGGGCATCATTGCTTATTCAACAGCAATGTCACTGTCTGGTTCCTTCACTCTCTGTTTCACCTTTGACTTGTCTTTCCCCAGCTTTTCAAAACATAGAACAGACTATGAACACGTTGCATAAAGTAATCTGCAAGTTTAGTCTGTCTAGTCTAGTTAGGTACTGGGTGTCACCCCATCACCTCTAGTGGATCTTGGAACCAACCCTGGTTAATGGATTAGTGTCATTGTCACATTACCAAATCTAATGTATAAGAATGGCAACTAAAATAACATGGAGAAATAGGAACTGCTCAATAACATCTTGGCAAATAGCTTTGTCTTTTTCTTTGTACCTGAATGACAGAAATCCTCCTAAAATTAAAATCCTAGAAAAAGAATATTGTCAGCATTTCTCTTCTAATAAAAAGAGCATTAACACCAACTTGACCTGTCTTAAAGAGCATTCTCCTCTCCCAATATATATTTACTGGTAATGGCTTTGCCAGAGGTCACTGAAGAAAGCACATGTTCTTTTAAAAACAATAGTAAAGTTGTGCAGTAAAATATTAGTGACTGTTATTTCTGGTTTATGAAATTGTAAACAATTTTTGATTTCTTAGTACTCCTCTGTATGTTTTAAATTTGTCAGTGAGTCTACATTACTTTTGTAGTCAGGCATATATTAATGCTGAGCGAAATAAGAAAGCACCTACCTTAACCATTCATTGAATTGTGCAAGCTTGTCAAAGAGAATATTCTTTGAGGTTAGAAACTGTACAAAATAAAACATATTGGGAGTATAGTGTGGATTAGAAACTGCTTGGATCTAAAGATGAAAAGATATAGACAAAGTCTCTAATCTTAAAAAACTAAGTCTAGTAATTCTTATCTAATTTTTCTCCTACTGTTTCTTCTATTTCTATTAATACCACACCTTTCACTAATTTGCAAACTTCTAAATTGCAATTATTTCTGATATATCTTCCAACCACTCCTATGAATCTAATCAGAGATTGAGTCATACTTATTGCAGCTTCACAATTTTTCAAATACTTCCTCTCTACTTTATTCCTAGTCCACTAATAGTCCATTAATTATTGCTATAATTTTCCAATCATAGAATATTTTAACTAAAAATATCTAAGATAATTTTAAATATCCATTCCAACATCTTTCTGGAAAAAATACAACTAACCAAAATTAACCTTATTGACTCCAACTAATACATGGTAAAACTAGGTCTTAAACCATTCCTCATGATTTTGGATTTAATGATCCTTTCACTATGCCTGTCTTATTCCATTTTGTGTTGCTATGAAGGAATACCTGAGGCTAAGTAATTTATAAAGAAAAAAGGTTTATTTAGCTGATGGTTCTGTAGGCAATACAAGATACATGGCACCAGCATCTGCTTGGCTTCTGGTGAGGGCCTCAAAGTGCTTCCATTCATGGCAGAAGGCAAAGGGAAGCCGCTGTGCAGAGGTCACTTGATGAAAGAGGAAGCAAAAGAGATGGGGGAGGAGCCAGGCTCTTTTAACAACTAGCTCTTGTGGAAACTAACAGAATGAGAATTCACTCAATCCCAAGGGAGAGCATCAACCTGTTCATGAAGGATCCACCCCCATGACCCAAATACCCCATTAGGCCCCACCTCCAACATTGAGATCAAATTTCAACATGAAGTTTGGAGAGGATAAACATCCTAACTATAGTAACACCATGATATCCAGTATATAGAATAATTATAGATTATTTACAGTTCCTCTCTGAGTTATACTAAGATGATATTACTTTCCAAATCATACCCTGTGTTTTCCTGCTTTTATAACTTGCTCAGACTGTTCTATCTAATCAGAATGTCTTTTGAGCCATGATGTTATCTTTACCTGGACAGATACTACTTAACTTTAAAGATTCAAATCAAATACCATCTCATCCAGAGAGCTTTCTATGATTCTCCTAGTTGAGAATAATTATTTTGTGAACTCCCATAGCAATTTTTCTTACCTATCTTATAACACATTTAAGATCCTACTATAGTTGGAGTTATTTTTTATCTCTTCTATCTACCGATATTTTTTAGTATTTTGATGACTAGACCGGTGGGCAGGGGTAGCTTAACATTGATTGTAACTCAATAATACCTGGGCGAAACCTACTCTGTCTGAAATGTCACAGGCAGCAAAACATACCTACCTTTTTTGTCTCCTGCTATAATTGACAGTTTTTCTTTAAATTCACCAGCCACCATACACAGGAATCCAAAAATTACTGAAACATTTGCTATTTGTCTTATGGTGTAAGGAATTGGTGATTATAACTTAAAGTCACTTGGGTACTATTACAGTGCTCTTTGGTGATAAATTCCATGAGTTACAGACATTGATTACAGTTAGTGCCATTCAGAGATGGAAGTAGATTGGTGAAGCAGCATACTAATTTTATAGGTTGGTTTGTCCCACTCCATGAAATAACAAAGTCTGAAAAATTGATATTTTCTACTTCAGAGAAGTTATACAGAAAAAATTTTATGCAACATACAATGAACTGAATGTATTCTTGTCAAAACCCTATAATGGAATCTACCTACATATATTAGGAGTTGAGGAGTATCCACTTGAGAACTATTGTGTGCAGAACTCTTCAAATACGTTGTTGATGAAGGGCAGTTCAGCAGGAATAAAAATTCTCAATAGGTTTTTAACACTTTAAATATCTAGATTATAGCATTTCTTTACTCTTTATATACATGTGCACATTAAAGAAAGAGAGAGAAAAAGACTGATAGCCTTAGACACCTGAAGGTACATGTAGAAAGGTCAGGATAATAACAACAGGGGCACAGTATAACACAGGATGCAGGAATCTATCATTTTGCTGACATGGGGCAGTGGCAGTGTTCAGACTTGATCATATCTAAGGGATTATATCTATAATCTGCCATCCATCTACATACAGATTCCTTGCATAAATTATCCAAGAATCTGGCAGGTACCATTTTAAGCCACTTTAAAGATCCATGAAAAACAAGGTGCTTCCCTTTCTCACCACATGTTTTCTCATTGCAATTTGTTAAGAGATATAATGAAGATATCACAAATCATAATTACTTGACATTAAATGTCTTCCAGATGAATTTTGTCATAAGCATGTCAGAACAAAAAAAGCTACTAATTCTTTGTACTGAAGAGTACTGTGCAGTCCAAGACAGTCCCCTGATTTGAAAGTTATATGCGTCGACAACCACCAAATCCAAATTTACCTTTCCTTTCCATGCTGGTATGAATGCAGTCTTTGACAAGGAATTGAAAGTTTGAGTTCGCATTTTATCTGTCTCTGTTTCTCAGACTAAGGTGACTTAAATATCAGCCAATGCATGAAATATCCATTCTACCTCTTAGGGTGCATCTCTGTAAACAACTACCCTATTTGAAGTTTCACTGGATGGTTGGAAATAGGGCTAGAGAAACAGGTTAGAGAGGATCTAAGGGAGCAAGCCCTGATCACTTCATACAATTTAGGTTCAGTAGCAGAAAACAAAATTCTAGCTTTATGGCAAGATAGTATTTATGCAACCTGAAAAGTTTGGAATTTGTAGCATAATTTAATATGGTAACGAGAAAATATCAGAATTAAAAAGGGAAAAAAAGAGTCAATTATTCATTGGAGAAAAGAAAACTTTTTCGGTGTAGAACTTGCTTATTAGATATTCCCGTTGGTTAAATCCAAACTACAGATTTGTCTAAGGAATGCAGTTATGGCTTTGAGGCTATACTATCCCATTTGATAAATTTTGATTAAAAAATGTTACTTAAAGGCAGACTCAAAATACCCTATCTTTGAGAAATGTTCCATCAGATGAACAAAATGTCTTCAAAAATTTAAATTTACTGGTGGGGATTTTATACAAACTCACCCAAAGCACTTCTTTAATCCCAATTTTTTTAAGCTAATAAAAGTTCTTGATGTGCTCAAAGGCACAGATCAAATCCTAAGGATTAAGATTTAAACGAGTGAGCAATCAAAACAGGCCTTCTGACAGAGGTTTAAGATGATAAAGGAATTGGACACATTGCCACTGAAAGAGACTGAAAATAAGATTTTAAAAATATTAATATTTGATATTCCTCCAAAATAACAGTTCTGAATTTATAAGGCTATGAAAATTTCTGTAAGAATAAAGTGATCACTGGGACAGCTGAGACACACATTTAAATTTCGGTGAGAAAACACAGTGACAACTGCACTCTTGGTTTGTTTTCACTCATTTTATTGTAAGCACGATTTTCAGAATACTACAAAACTGGTATATAGGAGGGCATTGGTACTAGTTAATTAAATTCCATGGCTAACATAAAAATGACTGACTAAGGTGCTTGATTTTTTTTTATAAGAAACTCTACAAATAAAAAAAAAAATAGTTTATTTTCCAGGCTTACTAAAAGGGTATAATAACGCTGCCGATGTTGCTACTGTTGCCGGTGGTAATAATAATAAGCCTAATTATTCTTGGATGACCTTGGATAGACATACCTCATACCAACTTTACTCTTTGTGATATAGAAATGTAATTGCATAGATATGAAACATAGAATATTGGTCTTTTTCACTTTTATCTAAGGCATTACCCTAGGAATCTTTTGTAAACCAAAATTCTCTTATCAGTTTATTTTGTTATTTTCCTACTTCGTTATGAATAGAATTTAGTAATCGAAGGTTCTGGATACAGGATTTTCAATTAGTCGAAGGTCTACTATATAATTCCCTGGAATTGATAAAGATACCATACAATCAGTGGCATAAACAAACAATTTAGGGACTTTAGCAGAAAGTGTTTTATTTCAAATGTTCCAAAGTTGACCTTGAATCAAATCCTTCTGCTATTATTGGGCATGAATTTAGATTAGGTACAAAGAAGATTCTGAAAGTTTTATTCCATTGTTACTAGGTTTTAAAAAATGAGAAAAGAGGATGGAATGAAAATCAAATATTTGCTGTCTTCTGTCTTGAAAAATGATGTGCATAAAAGTCAAGAAAAAAATCAGTAAAAAGGGGGTTTTTATGTTTGCAGTATTACAATCCTAGAATGTATAAGACAATAGAGATCTAATATGTCATTTTTTACTGCCAGCGATGTCAAACTTGAGACAGGAGAGATGAGATGCAGAGGTCAGATACTCTACGTAGTTTACTGACATAAGCAACATGGTAGTCTTAACACAAGTGTATGTTTGAGAAGTGGGGGAGGGAGGTTGAAAAAACTGCATGTGAAGTAAAAGTCTTTGTATCTATTTATTTAGCCTTATTCAGAAACAGCCTTCCGGTCTTTCTTCGGAGAAAACACATTTCTCTGTTTTTCAATCCTTGTAAAGATAACTTCACTCTGAGCCTCCAAGATGAAGATATGACGAGTCTGTGCCAATTACAGAATCATTGTGCTGACAGCAATGAATGACGACATGAAGGGTAACTGTGTATAATTTGAGTTTGTGGTTACTGAAGTATTTCCAGGTATTGCTCTTCCATTGGCTTTTGTGGAGCTGGTGTTTAGTTATATATTATGTGTGTATCTATTCATCTGATTTATCTGGGCTTTTCCACACTGCTATTGGAAAGAAATCCTGAGGTTGAAAATCCTGGAAAGAGAGATGTTCAAGGCTTGGTGTTTGATATGCCCCTACCTTCACTCTGGGTGGTTGAGTCCAACACAAGGGATAGCAAAGCATGTCAAAAAGTACAGCAGAGCATTCCTTAAAGAAAGTGACATCTTTAAAAGTCTTCACTTTTGTATCAGGAACAATAAAACAATGCCCACTATCAGTGCTTCTACTTAGCATAGTCCTTAAGGTATTGACAAATACCACATGATAAAAAAAATATAAAAAATATATATATTTGGAAAGGAAGAAACGAAACTTGTCATTTACCTTGATGCACAATTGTCTACACAGAAAATTCAAATATACAAATTATTAAATTAGTAAGAGTAGTCAGCTGGATTTCTGAATATAACTTCACCACACTAAAATCAATAGCATTTTATAAATCAACAATTAGAAATGTGTAACTCTAAAATGCCATTCACAGTAGCAATGACAACTAGAAAATATCTACCATCTAACAAAAGATATGTAAGACCTTTGCAAATACAAATATATATTTTATTAAAAGACATAAAATATAAGACCCAAATAACTAGAGAAATACGCTATATATTAGCTCAAAAAAGCACTATCATGAAGGTATATTGATTCTTGACAAATTAATCTATAAATTCAAAGCAATTAAAATCAACATGCCTACACAAATCCTCATGGAAATGATGAAGGGGATTCTAAAATTCTTTTGGAAAAGTAAATGATTACCATCAAAACACTCTTAAAAAAATCAATATGAATCTAAAGAAGATTTATGTGGGTAGCTTGCCTTCTTAGCTATCAGAAGATATTATAGAACTGTAGTTAATTATGTCAGTGTGCTGTTGGGTGAATGTCAGACAAATAGAACAATGGAACAGAAGCAGGAACACATATGCTAGATAACACTGGAACAAGTGATTATTCGTATGTATATATATGCATACATATGTATATGCACACACATATATATTCATATGCATATATATGAAAAGGTCTACCTGCCTAATAAAGAGAAAAACTCAAATTTAATTTTAAAAAAAAAAATGGTAACACTTTTTTATACCCAATACAATGGCAAGAATTAATGTCTGTTGACAAAAATGCTGGGAAGCAAGAATTCATACATTTTTGATAGGAGTATAATTTGGAAAGTAATTTGGATATATCCAAAAACCTTGAGTAATGTAATCTATGATCCAGCAATTCCCTTCTAGAAATTCACCATAAAGAAACATTCACACGTTTCTGTAGGAGACACACATAGAAATGATAATTCCAGGGCTGTTTGTAATTGGGAAGTAAAGAAAGGACTATATACAGTAAGATTTATTGGATGTTGGGCAGGGGGGAGGGGGCAAGAGGGAGGAGGGGACGGGTATATGCATACACAAAGAGTGCAATGCGCACCACGCAATAGGATGGACGTATTTGAAGCTTGGACTGAGGAGGGGAGGGGGGGCAAGGGCAACACACATAACCTAAACATCTGTACCCCCATATTATGCTGAAATAAAAAAATAAAAATAACAAAAAAAGTATATCGACAATGAAAATAAGTGAGCCATATTTCCATGAATAAACATAGATAAATCTTAAAAACATAATGTCAAGTTAAAAAGCCAGTTTCAAAAGATAATATTCAGAGCAATATAATTTGTATAAAATTTAAAATATAATTATATAATATAAATTTTATGAATATATTTTGTGTCAGACATTGTTATTTGCCTGCCCAATATTTATTTTCTTGTTCATGGTTACCATTTCGTTCAGAATGGTAGTGTTAAAAATGTTCACACCCCAGACTCCTTGCAGCTAGGGACAGTCGTAGGGCCAAGACTGTCCAATAGAGTTCTTAGTAGCCAATCGGTAGAGCTTCTGGTTTAGATTATTATTCTGATAAACAGGAACAGACTCAGCTACCACATGACTTTTGCCCATCATACCTAATGTTCCACCTCCATGTTTCTCTCAAACACAGATGCAATGTCTGAAGGTAGCTCTCTTTTGACCATTAGCAGAAAAGCGGAGTGATAAAATGACAGAGTAGGAGGCTAGAAGGTGTATCGTAATTAGCATCATAAGGTCACTGATCTGCAGTCAGGTTCCCGTCAGTGACCTGCAACCCTCATTTCCATGACTTTTATCCCATATTTCTCAAATGTACCATTTGAAATAATCACATGTGACTGCTTTGTTGGTATTATTGCTAACAAATATCAGAATAGCAAAAATAAGAAATAAAGAGAAGATAGACGCCAAGGCTTGAGGGATGGAGGGCTTTTGTTTTCACTATAAGCTGCAACCTATTTTCCTCCAAAAATTATAAAATTGTTTAAAATTCACTCTTCCTCCTCCTCTCAGACACAGTGCCAGCCCTACACACTTTTGATTCAGAAATTCTAAGCTCCCTTCCTCAAAACCTGAGGAAGGGAGATGGAGAATACGGGAAAGTGACAAGGAGCAATCAAGTGGACATGCAAAGGGAAATGTCAAGTCATTTATGGATTCTGCAAGTGAGAAAAATTCTAACTTACAACAAATAACAACAATCAGCCTGAACAGTAAGCAAAGGAGGAGCGTGAGTTGGTTGCTCATTGATATGACAGACGACTTCAAACCTAGTTCCTATGCCTCCCTTCCTTGCCTATTCCTCAGCAACTGTTAACTCCTACAATTCAAATACTTATCTTCCTTGATAGCTGTCTGTTTCAGATACATGCTTAGAATGACATACTGAAAATGTAAAATTACTTAAGTTTTAAATAAAATGGAAGTGTTTGGTTTGTTTTGTTTTAAAAATAGTAATAGTATTAGAACTTAGGTCCCTGTCAGGGGACCTAACACGGATTGTGTTCTCTAGAATCAGATGCTGAGAAAAGATTTGGTATGCAGGATACTGACTATGGATGGACACCAGTGGGAGGGAACAGGGAGGCAATAGGATTGGCCAGAGGGAGAAACTGGGTGGTAACACAGGGCCAACTAAGTCCCAGCTGACTCAGCAGGGAACTCTGGAGGCTTATGGTCCATCAGCGTTGACTCACAGAGGGTGGAAAACTTTTTTCCCCTGCAGTCATTGATGTGAGCCACCTGAGAAAGACGTGCTCTTGGGTAAAGGGACTTCTGAAGCTGAGGCAAACCCAGAAAGACCGACAACTGGGCCTCTTGGCTACCCGTCCTTCAGCAGTTGGAGATGCACACCTTTCACTGGAGGGGGATCTTGGCAGTGCATCTCAGTCCTCACAATCCTTATCAGAGGTCTGCATAAAATATCTATGAGCTCTTGGATAAGCCACTTAATAATCTGTGCCTCAATTTCATTTATTAAATGTGGTAGCTGGACTGGGTGATTTCTTAGGCCCATAAAAACTTTGAATTTATTTTGTTCTCTATTTTTTGAAGTAGGAAAATCATCTTTTCCTTTGTTTTTTTTTTTTTTGCCACTACCTTTGCCAAAAAGCAACTACAATGAATTTTGACTTCTATTAGAGGATTCATCATTCTGTACCTTTAAAAATCATAGAATTAGGAAATAATTTAAAGATAAGGATAATAATAACATTAACAACAACAATGCTACAATTTATTAAACCTTTTCTACATGCCTGGCATTGTGCTAATCATCCTAATTATGTCATTTCTTTTAATCCTCATACCCCCACTACACCATACTATCAATCTCATTTCACACGTAACAATGTGAGTTTTGCAGCACTAAGACGCCTGACAAAGGTCATACATTTAATAAATGAAAGAGAACTTGAACAGAGCCGTGGCTGATTCCAGAATCCGCACTGCTAAGGACTATACCATCCCATGAGTGCACTTCCCTTCTTAATAGCAATATATTTTCATATAAGTGTCTAGGTTATTTTTTAAGACCTCCAGGAAACTGCAAACTCAAAAGATAACCAAAATCCATATTTTAAAACCATCATGATTTTATACTGTGACAATTCATTAATTCCCCTCTCCTAGTTATCCTTTTAGCATATTTGAGATAATCTGTTTTGCTGAGTAGGCAACTTCTGTATTTCCTCTTTTTATCTCAGCCTTAGCAAGCAATATCAATGTGAGTTTACAGAGAGCAGTTTGATTAAAAATGTATCTATATGCTGACCATTAATTCTGTAGACTGTATGTTAAAAATTGCAGCTGGAAAATAAAAACTTTAAAGGATCTCTCAGTATCAGAGATGATCATTGATGGAGGAGGTGGTCTTCCTATCTTGGAATCTAGATGAAATCTTCCTATCTCCTAGCCATAGTGCTGAACTACACCACCTTGTAACTGGATTGGCACAGGATGGATTCAGATTCAAGTTGGACTAATCAGACTCTGGCTCACTTGAATTTAGAATTTAGAAGAAGGATTCACAAAGACCGTTACATGTTTGCAATTGATTCATTTTAATTGAAACAATCTAGAAAGAAGGTCCACAATTCATACTACCAAGGGTCATAGACCCAATCTAGTTTCAGTCCTTTCTGAATCTTTTAGTTAACTTTCCCCTATACTTGTTTAATCTAAGTGAAACAATTATTAATTCTTCCTTTCAATCCCTCACCTCTCTTCAAAAGTACCAAACAAGTATTAAAAACATTCTCAAATGCATTGATCCTTAATTAATTGATTATTGCAACAAATCAAGTGCATTGGAACAATGAGTATTATTTATCCCATTATATAGATGAGTAAACTGAAGTTGGAGAGGTCCCCCTTTCACATACAAGAGGCAATAATCAGGTTAAAAATTCACTATGGACAATCTACAACCTGAATGTTGTCTATTCTTGTAGATAATCAAACTTAACCTTTCCTCAGATAATTGGTGATCTGCCAGCAATGCTTCAGTAAGAAGATTTACGTTTCAGGGCCTTTTCATTTTGGGTTCTTTAAACATTATTCTTGCATGATTTAGCCAAGCTACTGGGAATAGGAAATAAACTAGGAGTTTCAGTAAGGAGAAGAAACTATGAAAATACCTAAAAGAGAGAGAAATAAAATTGTGCCCCTAATAGGAAGCTTGAATGATAAATGAGAGAGTAGAGGAGAATGAAGAGGTTATATAGAAGGTTTGGGTGGCCATGTTAAGAATATTAACCTAAGGGCAATGGAAAACCACAGAAAGGTTTGAGACCTGAGAACCTCTACGTGCGCTAGCTGCTTCATCTGAAATTATGTCTGCATCACAGACTCTTTGTAAGAATTAAATAGGAGCAGTGCCTGACATAAAGAAAGCATTTATTAAGTGTTACATATTATTATGATGATGCTTATATTTGGATTGTTTTAAAATCTCCAGTAGAGCCAAGGATAGAGTTCAAATTAAATGAAATACTAAAGAAACTGTACAGCCAGCAATACAAGCAACTTGATGCATCTGGGAAAGTAGGATGTGAGGCAGAAGTGTACATGCCAAGAAAATAAGCTCTATTTAAAGAGACAGAAGGTTTTGTGGGATGAGCAGAAGTTTCTCAGACCATAAGTATAGGAAAGTGACATATAGGGCCAGAATGAATTACTAGTGAAACTGGCTGAATAGGAACTTTTTAATTAGTAGAATTAGGAGGGTACTTAAAGTTGGCTTTATGAAAAGAGTTTAATTACTGTCTTTGAAGCTACAAACCCTAAGTCAGGAGGAGGTAACTCAGCAAGAATGTGGCTTGTAGTCTAATTCTCACGTAGGTTGGGAAAGCCATTATAATGCCAGCTAATCCTTGAATATGTTCTAAAATTTCTCATCATCACTTCTCCCCAGGTGAATCCCAGGAGAATGCACTTTAGGATTGCTGGCCACCTGTATCATCTCACTTGTCAGCTGATTCTTCTGCTTCCAACTACTCAGCTTAAAACCAAGCAAGCACCATCAGGGCCAAGTAGCAGCACACAGCCTTTGGCAGCTCTCACCAGAAAGTATCTTAAAACATTTGCAGGTAGCAGCCAGAGATGCTTAGCTTGGAGAAAGCTGGCCTACTTGCATGAATTTTGTGCAGCAGAAGGAAATGGGTGATACATTCTGGGTTTCCTATCTTCAATTATATCACTGGTTTTTAAATATGGCCATTCTTATCTGGAGACCTTTTTCATTTTTATTATTTTTTCTTGTTGTTTTTTGAGATGACAATGTTGCAGTCATAAAAGAATCCAAAGATTACAGATGAGAATGATATCCAGAGGTTCTCATTTAATAATTATAAAGACTGGTCCAAGAATCTATTTTTGGAATTTGCAGATGATTCTGACATCCAGCCAGGGTTTATAAACCACTGAATTATACAAAGTTTTGCTCTAGGTTCTCTTGGTTGCAAGTGAAGAAACACACTCATAGCAGGAGAGTGACACAAACTTGGATTCTCAAAATGCTAAGCAGATGATGTTAACAAGAAAAACAGATATGAGCTGGGGGCTCTACAGAAAACTAGGAAATGCAAGACCCATGCAGAGGGGTCAGCATGTACTCAGCTACAGCCAATTGTTAGAACGTAGAAATGCTCACCCAGTATTGTCAAAGTGTCTCATTTTTCAAGAACAGCTAAAATTCTAAATGTGTTATATAAAAATCCTGATAATTAAATGTTGACAATACACTTTTTAAAACTCTCATGGAATTTATACTAAAATGAAATATTTAACAAAATCTCAATTTCAAAGTGACTCTGATAGCCCTCTTAGGATCAGGTGTCTATGCCTGGTCTTTCTGATTATGACCAATGGGTAATGTCTCATAACAAATCTCTATCACCCTCTCAGGGACAGGATGGGCAAGCAGTTTCAGATAAATGGGAGAGGGCTTAAATTATACACATTATCCATTCTAGAGAGTCAGAAAAATAGAATATTGAGACTAGTCTTATGCAATTCTCAAATGAGGAAACTAGAGTGTGTTGAGTGAAAGTTTCAGAAAGGGAGACTTTGACTCCTTAGAATTCTCCACAAATAGAATAACCTTTGTAAAGTGGTAAGTCTTCTGTTACTGCAGCATTCAAGCGGTGGTTAAAAACTAACAAAATAAGTCTCCCTCATGTGACCACTCATGCCTCTCCCATGCTAATGTTCTATTTTGCTCTGCTGGGTTAAGCTCTACTTCTCACCCCCAGTCTTATTATATTTGTTAAATAACATTTATTGGAGGCCATTGGCTTGGACTGGGCTCCTGCACTAGGCCCAACAGACCAAAGCAAAATGGAGTCACTCATGCTGAAGTTCCATGCCACCAAGCCAGAGCTAAGCTGTTTATCTGACCTTCCAAGAAATCAGGAAAGAGAGATAATAGCCAAATCCCCAAACACGCCAGTTTGAGCTGGCATCATAAAGCAGTACCCTCTGCTTTAACCTTCACAAGCAAAGGAACTTTCAAATGACTGATCTGCTTTTTGTTCTGTTTCCGGTTTCTTCAGCACTTTTCCTTCTATAAAGCCAACCTCCACTGCTCAGCTCCTCGGAGCACTCATTTTATTTTACAGAATGAGATGTTGCCCGTTTCTAGAATTGCAAATTAAAGCCAATTAAGATCTTTAAACTTAACTTGTTATTTTGTCTTTTTGACATATTAAATGTAACCCAAAAGAGTGTACATATTACTTTTCCAATCAGAAGAGACTTACAGCAAAAGAAGCCTGTAGGAATACATTCTGATGTATGCAGAAGAAAACTTGTTTTCAATGTAACAGGCTTCACATTTCATCATGTGTTAATTTTTCCTTAGCAGTTCTTTTCAAATCGTGGCAAGTTCCCTTACCAAAGGAAATCACAAATCTTCCTTTTAACAGGGAATCTGTGTCTCAGTGTCAGGCTTTCCTGCAGTGTACACTGGGAAAAAGAAGAATCTCCACTGACCAGTCTGTTAGAGTACAGGTCAGGATGGAGGGGAGCTTTACCTGCAAATAAAATGATGACTAAAAGTTCTTTGTAATAAAAAGAGTGATTTCCAGATCACATGAGAATTATGCCAGCTGAAAAATTTCCAAAGAAAGAATGCAAGGAATTTTTCCCTGCGTGGGAAGATCAATCTTTTCATTAATCTAGGAATTTCATTTTCATTCAATGACTTAGTCACTTAGTCCAGGAAGAATCAGAATATTATTGGTCTGTGAGCTCCAGGAACAACTGATACAAACCTACTGGTTTATGATTCTTTTTTCATCAAGTACCAACCTTATACCAACACAACAACAGCTCTGTCTTATGTCAGTCCAGAACTTGAAATAAACTTTAGTTATGAAACTTTAATAGTGAAGCAGTTTGAGTCCTGGAATAGTCCTCCACATGAAAATTCTCTAGTTTTTCAATTCCCAAGCAAAAATGCATAAAACCTATAATCTCAGCTGTAGACTGACATGTGTCTTTAATTTACTGAGGGACTTGATAAATTATGCAATCCTCATCAAGGCTTTTTTTAATACCAGTATAAAGTTCCATTCTATTTATCAAGCACAAACAACACACGTTAATAAGTGCCTAAGGTTGTGCAGCACGCATAGAATAAGATGCAATATATTCCCTTAAGAAGTCAAAAGTCCTGTAGATTTTAATTTTTCATAATTTATCATAGCTGTTCTTGTATCTTCATCCCCATTAGTTCACACTTTAACCATCTTTCACTTGGACAATTGCAGGAGTCTGCCAACTGTTCTTTCTCTGGTGCTGTCTTGTTATCATCCATTCTACACACCGCTGCCTGATTGATCATAGAAAATGCAAATCTGACCATGTTTCTCCAGTACTTAGGAAACCACGATGGCCTCTACTGCCCACAGACTAAGTCCAAACTTCTCGCCATGATGTGCAAAGCCTCCCATTATCACCTTCTGCCACCTAACCCTATTCTCAGTTCATTGACTCCTGTCCTATGTCATAATCTATGGTTTTCTCTACTCAAAACAACTCACACTTCCATGAACACACATATGTTCCACAACCATTATATATGTTGACTTCTCTTACTGTGATGACTTTCCTGCCATCATCATTCCCTTTTCTCCTCACCTCTTTCCATTTCCTGTCACTTAATAAACATAACCTTTGACTCACTGAAGGCCCTGCTCTCAGGTCTCTTTTCTTCCCGGTAATATTAATCACTCCCTCCTTTGTGCACACAATGTGACCTGCTTACATTTCTGTCATAGTATCTCTCTGACTGTGCTTATTTGCATGTCCTACTCAATTATAAGTAGGATTTCACTTATTCTTGTGTCTTTGGTATCTAGAACAGTGCTTGGTATGGAATATGTACCTTAGGAATGTTTCTTCAATTAATGAATGCAAAAATGAGCACATAAATGAGTACATGTTGGGACTGTGAGAGACACACATGGATATCTACCTTAAATTGGTTGCCTATACAGTAAATGCCAAATAAGCAATATGGCCAGTAAAATATTAAGGGAAGTGGCTCTGGGTTACTGTCATAAAGGATGTAAGACTTAAATTAGGTCTTGAAAAGTAAGTGGGCTTTCATACATGTAGAAAGAACTAGGAAGGACATTCAAGCAGAAGAGAGTCAAAGCAAAGGTGAGGAAGCAGAAAGGTATAAAGTGTTCTGAGGGTAGAAATGTTGCCATTCTCCTTGTGGGCTTTTGTGGAACACCAGCAATATGTAATAGGAAGGTAAGTCAGAGTGAGGTTTCACATACTGAGCTTTCACAAATTGGAAGTCATACATATATTTGCATGAATAAGCCACCCCAATGCTCTATTTTAATTTTCTATTTTGTTCCTTTTTTATATGCTACAGTTCTTTCATACTGGCTATGCATAAAAACCAAAGAGGCCTCTAGATTACAGCCTTTGGAGTTTAATGAGAGTGGAAGAAATTGATAACATTATTCCTTTCTCGTTAAGATCCTTTCCTTGTAGGGGATTAATGTGGGGGGGGAGGCCATTTGATATTCCTCTCGGATAGTTAGCGACCAAATGAGATATCAGGCTGCTAATGGCTTTTACACTCTCCCTCAGATAGCCTGTACATCTCTGATCTTTCCAAGTTTGGTAACATAATTGGTTGGCAATGTTTTCTCTTTCCCTCAGGGTTAGTGAAACTCTCAAAGACAAGTAAGAGAAAGAGAAAGTTAAATATTTGCCAGAAAGAGAGAGAGACAGAGAGAGACAGAGAGAGACAGAGAGAGAGAGAGAGAGAGAGAGAGAGAGAAAAGCCAATCACAGAAGATCAGGGATGGGTCAGAACAGGAAAAATCCATCACTATTGGTAGAAAAATGAGTATTTTTTTCATCTAACTACAAGTCCATCTTATGACTTGCAAAGCCTTGGAAACATGATCACTTGACATCTATACATTAATAAATGATGTATTTCAGTAAAACATTAATTCAAAGACTGAAATAATGAAGGATTTGAGGTAATAACATTTTCTGATTATTGCTGAACTTAGGGTAATCATGGTCTCCTTTCTTTTCAACCAGTTTGAAAAGTATTATAAACTTCATTAGAATACAAGACATTCAACTCATTTTTTGAATCAGTACTATTTTTCTAATGTCTGAGGAAAATAGATTAATTCTTTTGATTGGTGAGTTAGGGTTTCATAAGTATATTGTGGGATGATGCTCTGAAGAAAAAATACCATTCTCCACGATTATACATACAGAAAATGAGATGGAACCTTTTAATGTTCTCTGCTGGTCTCACCTCTTCTAAAGAAGGGAACACTAATACATAAAGATACATTTGTTTTTTCATGCAAAAAAATACAGAAGCATGAAGTCTACTCAAATTATTTTCTTTATAACAAGACTTTAAAAATTATTTGAGGAAAATAGTAATAATGAAAGCTAACATTTATAAAATAATAATTCTGTTCCATTCATTGCAATGAGCATCTATTGCTCAACGTCAATCCATCAAATAAGTATGGCAGATATGAGTCACTGGAGGCAATAGCACACCAATGCACAGGGAAGGGTACACAGAAGTGGAAAAAGAAATATGAGAGATCTGGGTGGAGCACCAATAACAACCACTGCAGTCCACCCCTTGCACCACTCAATGGACTCACATCTTATCAGTCTGTCATGGTTTCTTCAGGATTGTACCTGGTCACAATTTCTAGAGAAAATCAATAATAGGAGGGTTAGTTATATGAAGCATAGTCTTCACCGCTGCAATTAATTCTAAGGCTTTAACTGGATATTTATCGTCTCTCTCCTCTACCAACCATTTGAGATTCTTCTCATCTTTGATGAATACTTGTGCTGGTCTAGGTTGCTTGACAGGTAGAATGACCCTTGTTTTTATCTTAGAGGGGTAAGAGTCCCTGGTTACTATGTCACACATTCATAGTTAAAACTGAGCAGAAGGAATGAGGAATAAAATATCATCAGTTCAATATTTTCAAAATATTATTCTCATTACATTATTAAATCTCTAGCAATGAAATAAAGATGGAAAAAACTCAGATGCGTTTCGCCTCTACAAATTTCATTATTAAGCTTCTATAAGTTTCCTATACATTATCATATGGAAGAGGAATTACAACTGTTCTGTTTACTGCCTCAAGGCACAAATAAAACCACAAATTTGAAGAAACAAGAAGTAGATTCCATACAATGCTTTATAAAACTTGAAATAAATTGACATAAGA
Source organism: Avahi laniger (assembly GCA_963575035.1). NCBI lineage: Eukaryota > Metazoa > Chordata > Mammalia > Primates > Indriidae > Avahi > Avahi laniger. Next base: position 27,974 of record CAUYSK010016369.1, on the reverse strand, counting down.
AGATATGAGTTCCTTATCCCCCTACGTTAATGTATCTCAGGAGAGAAGGAAACCCACTTAAAACATTTCTAACCTGAGTCCAAGATTTTAAGAATTATTACTTCATTTAACTTCATGCACAAGGCCAGGAAAAGTTAGGTAGATGGAAGCAAAATGAATGTGACATGTATTAAATATATGCTATATCTAGTTTTCCCCAAACCAGAAATATACAAGAGGAACTGATCATAAAACTGTGTTAAAGAAAAAAAGATTTAATCTTGTTGAATTTATGACTCAGGTATCTTTCAATTATCAACCCAGAAGTCATCTCAGGATAAATAAGTAAATAAAATACTATATTAGATAAATAAATAAAAATTTATAAGATATAAGAAAAATAAATAAACCATTAAAGAAATAGCAAACATAAATCTTAAAAAGTAGTTATCACATTGGATTTTGTAAGAAACCAGAAACCAGAGTCATCCCCTAAGTACTCTGTCCAGGGTTTGGTTGGCCTCATGCAAAAAAAACACCTCTCATTAGAGTGAAACAAGAGTTCCTAGAAAATGGAAAAGACACCCAGATCTATAGCCGAAATGAACTGGAAGTCAAGAAACAAACTCTAGACACTGCCACTGTATAGTTATTTGAATTCACACAAACATCGGACCTCCTGAGACTTGGACAGTACGATCTCTAGCTTCTCTGCAAGTTTTAATAGTCTGTGCTTCTATGTACAACTTCAGATAAGTCTTGTGATTTAATCTAGATCCAGAAATCTATATTTAAGCTGTCAGTTTAGAGAACTGACACAAGAACATACATAATTATAAACAGTTCTAAGTTTCTAAGCTATCTCATTCTGGAGAATTCTGCCCTATTTTTAGAATGGGAGAAGAAACAATGTTTCTAATACTTATAATTCATTTCTTGAGAATTTCTAAGTTTTAAAATTGTCACACCTCTGTCATTATAATAAGCACTGGTTTTATTCATGCATATAAAAATTATCACTTATTCTGGCTTGTGAGAAAACTACAGTTGCTTTAACTGTTGGGGAATCATAGTAATCTCCTCTAATTACATTGCATTCCTCAATTCTTTAAACTCTTCTTTTGTAAATACACTAAGTAAAAAAGACCATGGTTGAAAACTTTCTACTCCACACCAGGCTCAGGTGGACCTAATCTTCTTTGATAAAAAGCTTGTTCCTATTTAGTATAAAAAGAACTAGATAAATAATTCAAATGCAGCAGAACAATGTTATGACCATTCAGATTCACTAGCTGTCAAATGCAAAAAGAAAATCAAGATAATTCCTAATGTTTTGACTTTCAGGATATTGCCTCTAGGATTCATGTACACTTTCTCCCCTTTACCTATTTTCTTTAATTGTCTAACTGCTGTTCATTAAGCACATCTCAGCCTAGACATCTCTTCTTATGGGAAGCCTGTAAAGGAACCTTCATTTAACTAATAGGTCTCGATTATGGGCATTTTTGCTCCTTCTGCAGGGGACATTTGGCAATGTCCAGAGACATTTTTGTTTATCACAATACGGGGGGAGGGTACTACTGGCATCTAGTGGGTAGAGGCCTGGGATGCTGCTAAACAATTTACAATGCACAGGGAAGCTCAACCAACAAAGAATTATCTGTCCCACATGTCAGTAGAGCTCCTATTGAGAAAATTCAATTTAAATCGTTGTAGCACTTATTATATTGTACTGTTTTTGCAGGGTTTACAGACAACAAGAGGATGCCATGTTTTCCACTGAGTTTCCTGTGTACCTGGTACTCTTTAGGTAGATCATAAAAATGAAATGACTAGCTGGCTGAATGAATAAATGAAGTTACTAACTATTTACAAGTGAAGGAAGCAGAACCAAGACCACAGCATATTTATTGTTTATAAACTATTTTTATATCGTTTAAAATTTTTACAGTTTACAAAGCACTTTAAAACCATTACTGTGCATGGTCCAACAGTGCAGCTAAGCAAGTAGAGTGTAAATTATTAACACCATTTTTACAAAGAAGGCAACAATTCTCAGAGGAGTTAAGAGGCTTGCCAAATATAACTGATAACAAGTGATCCAGCATTGGGAGTTTCTTATGAAAACTGTACTTATTGTAACAACATTTTAGGCACTTGGAAATAACCAGTTAGCTGTGGAGTAATGTTACACTATCTCTTTCATACTTCCAAAGAGGGTAAGTTTTACCTGTGGGCAATCAGAACCTAATAAACCACTCAACTTAAGCTAACAAAAGCAAGCAAGTGTCATTAAGAAAAAGATAATTACTGAGTCTAAGAAGGGTTGGCCTAATAACGCAAAAACAATTATGGGATAATGTGTCACTTATCAATATGCTTATAGGTAGCTCAAAAACACCAAGGACATATCTTAGATAATGACTAAAATAAATTATTCCTAGTTAAACCCCAAATCAGCCAGATTCCCTGTAAGTTTAGAACATAGAACATATATATAAGGTGGATTTCAAAAGCAGATTTCCTAGATTTGAAACCCAACTCTGCAATTTATTCACTGTATTTCCTAGAGAAAATATGTTAACATCTACATATATATCTCCATTGACACAACTATAAAGTGAATATTATAATAATAACCATTTCACAGGATGGTTGAGGGGGTGAAATGTGTTCACACACATGAAGCACTTAAAACAGTGCCTGACATGGAGCAACTACTCAGTAATTTCTATCTATCTATCTATCTATCTGTCTATCATCATCATCATTTCTGTATTCTTTTCTATATGAAGACCTTTTCCTGGAGAAAAAGAAGCCACATCAATATGCTTTACATCTCTCATATATTTCAAATGTCTAATTAAAAATCTACAAAACTACTTTGACTAACGCTGTGAACATGGGTATTTCTTGATTCCTCAGCATCCAATTGATCTCAAATTCTTTGGTAACAAACCAAATTCTCTTAGAGGGACTGACTCAGATGGTGTTACATTTTGATGGGACTATATATAAAGGTATCCCACTCTCCTTTAACCATTGGATGGATGTTGGACCCAAGTTGGACTCATGGACTTTCTGAGGACTCGATCTTGAAAAGAAAAATGTAAAGACCAAAATGAATAAAAAATAAAAGTCTTCAATCTATTTGTTACAGTGACAACTACATGAGTGACTGGCAAATAAATAATCCCTGCTGTCTAAATTTGGAAGCATCTGGTCCCCAGCTGTGTTAGGTTTCTAGGGCTGCCACAATAAAGTGTTACAACTGGTGGCTTAAACAACACAAATGTATTGTTTCACAGTTCTGGAGGCCAGAAGTCCAAGATCAAGGTATCAGAAGAATTGGTTCCTCCCAAGAGAAGAATCTCTTCTGTGCCTTTGTCTCCTAGCTTCTGGTGGTTGCCAGCAATCCTTGGCATTCCTTGGCTTATAGTTGCAACAGCCCAACTTTTGCCTTGATGCCCATATGGCATTCTTCCTGTGTGTGTTTCTTCGCTTGGCATTCTTTTATAAGGACACCAGTCATATTGGATTAGGAGCCCACCTTACTCCATTATGACCTCACCTTAATTTAACTAATGAATATGCAATAATTCTATTTCCAAATAAAGTCACTTTCTGAGGTACTAGGGGTACCCTCTCCCTCTTTCTTTCACAGATATTGATCTCAAATAAACATCTTGAACAGCAAGCTCTGTGTTTCCAGAGAATTTAATCTGTAACATGGTAGAAAAAGAGTCTATGCTTCTCCATTCTTTTACTTTGATAAAACCAATGCCAGAAATGGTCATTTACTTAACAACACATAAAATAACATCAAGCCCACATTTACCCATCTTCAACTAGAGCCATGCAATAAAACAAAGGGCAACTTGTGTGTTTAAAAATACAATTCTTTTTTCAACCATTATTTAATAAGCTATGCAGTTGTGCCCAGTAGTTAAAACCTCCAACAGCTCATCTTCCCATTACGCAGAACAGAAAATCTTTAATGAAATATTATCCTAAAGAAGATTCAGGGCAAATGACAATTCCACAAAGCATAAACAATTGCTGGGTGAAAATATTGCACTAAACAGGCAGTTATTTCAATGAAGCATTGTATCAGCTACCAATTATTTCATAAAACATTGCACACGACATGGACAGTAATTCAGAAACATCTCACACGATAATTATTCAAGGCCATCCAATAAATGTTCACTCCAAACTGGCAATTATTTCTCTAACAATGATGTTACAAAAGCAGTTTACAAAACCTGCCATACATAGATATGCTGAAGGAAACCTATGCATATACCAGAGTCTAAGGTTCAAAGGCTTTTAAGAGGGTATACACAAGTGAAAAAAGAATTCCTTTTTGCTGAACAAGCCCTTTCGTCTGTATTTATTCTTTAATTAATTTATTCATCAAATACTCATGTGTCACCTACTTTATATCCTAAACTATTGAGATAAAGAGGAATAGTTCCTGTCCTCAAGGAAGAGTTTACGATCAGTTGGGGAATGTGCTATGCACACAAAAAACACAATGTGTGTGGTGTGCTGCAAGGAAGATTTGAAAAGTTGCCCCTGTCTGTCTCTCTCTCTCCAACCTCATCCCTACCACTCTTTCCTCTGTCAGCCAAATCTAGACCATACTCTTTTTCTCAACTCTCCAAATTTGTTCCTAGTTTAAGCTGTTTTCCCTTGCTGTCTTCTCTGTCTATATTTGTACTATGCAAAATAGTAGCAACTAATAATGTGGCTACTGAGCACTTAAAATGTGGTTATTCTGAATTGAAATGTTCTGTAAGCATAAAACAAATCACTAGATTTTGAAGATTTTACACAAAACAATGTAAAATAGATCACCATTAATTTTTTAATGTTACTACATGATGAAATAATATTTTGGAAATACTGGGTTCTATAAAATGCATTATTAAAATTAATTTCATCATCTTTTTAATGTGATTATTAAAAAACTTAAAATTACATGTGTTTCATATTATATTTCTACAGACAGGTCTGGTCTAGAGCATTCTGACCTATTCATGACTGTGTCTTTGCTTTCTGTTGTCAGTTAACTGTCCTCTCCTCAAAGATACTTTTCCTGACCACTATTCTAAAGAAGACACACTACCCTCATATACCCAGTCCCTTTCATATTGCCCCATTCGTTTTTTGTGAATGTGGCCAAAAATAAAAAAAATAAAAAAAAAAACATGAAATCTACTCTCCTAACAAATGTTTAAGTGTATGGTACAATGTCTTTAACTATAAGCACATTGTTGTACAGCAGCTCCCTAGAACTTTTTCATCTTGCATGACTGAAACTTTGTACCCATTGAACAGTATGTCCCTACTTCCCCCTTCCGGAGCCCTCTTCCCCCAACCCCTGGCAACCATCATTCTCCTTTCCACTTTTATGAATGTAACTACTTCTGTTATCTCATATAAATGCAATCATGCAGTATTTCCACCATTGATCCATTTACTCAGAAGACATTTTTTAAAGCACTTTTATGTTTCGGACACTGTGCTAGCAGTGAATAAAATTAACCTGGCCCCTGCCAGTATGTAGCTTACAACTTGGAGAGGTGAACCAGTATAAATAGCTATTTAAGTATATAAATTATTTAATTATAGTTTCGATGAGTTGCTAGTGAGGGCAGTGATTCTAGGGAGTCAGAAAAGGATATGCAACTTTTATACTAAGACCTGAAAGATGAGGAGTGAGCCTGAGCAAAGCCCAAGAGAGATAGGGAGAAAGGGAAAATGAGAGAAACTCATAAATATGTTTATGTAGAGGGAATTATTCAACAGTGATTCTAAACTTTGTAGTTAATGCCACCTGACACTGGGCCAATCAGGAAATTCAGGAGTATTATATTGAAATGAACACTGATGAGCCTTATATGAAATTTTAATGACATTTTAAATCTGATCAAATAAAGTAATAAAGGTTTATTTTTGGAAGGTTTGAAAGTTTGAAAAATACAACTACGAGAAAGTTAAAATTATCCCTGATCCTACTTTCCAAATATAAGTATCATTAAGATTTTGGTTAAACTATCTTTAGTGCTTTTACATATACACATATATTATTTATAAATAGGGCTAACTACAGAAATTCTTATATTCTTATGGATACCTCTAAAAGAAAAGCAGAACCAAGGACCCTAGAAGATTTGTACCTAACTCTCATTTTTTAGGAACATAAATAAAGCTTAGAATCTGTTTTTAAGCACTAAACTCTCCCCTAAAATTTAGAAAGTAAAATCAGTAGTTTTTACCACATTCCCACAAAACCAGTAGTGTTACAGAAAGTCTTTGATTTAAAACCAAGAAAAGATGCTGTTTCTCCTTCCAAATACATGGCCAGACACTTAGAATATTATAAAGTCTTACTATAAATAATTAAACATAAGCTGCCCATGCCCTTAGTAAAATAACATGAACCAATATATTTATGGAATACAGTACCTAAGCTGATTTTCATGTGCTTTTTCCCTTACCTAATCAAGACTGGTTTGTAATTCAAAACAAATGTCACAATCTTTAGTGCAAAGAAAAGTTAATGAGCATAAATAGTCTATAAATCTAATAAAAAAAATTAAAGCAGGCCAAATCAAACCATTTTCAGTCAAACTATAACCTTCTCAAAAGTGGTCACTTTGAAAAGCAAAACAGTAAGCTCTTGATAATTTTCTATATTGTATTCTACCCAAGTGTGAAAAAACATAGTTTATGACCCAAAACTTTTTATATTCTTATTAACTACAATATTTCTCAGTCTGGCAACTGTAGTGGATTAAGTGTCTCCCTTTTTCACCTATCCACATAACACATTTTGCAATATAATTTTGCAGTCCTCTCCTATTCTGGGCAGATGTTCTGCCTTACTCCTTGACTTGGGTTCAGCTATGTCAACAAGCAAATGTGAAGTGAGCAGAGGCTTGAAAAAGTATTTGTGTATCTTAGTTCCTGCTGTTACTTCTCTGTGATTGCCACAAACACATGTTTCAGCTAGCTTACTGGAGCACAGCTGAACAGCCCCAGTCCTTCCAGCCAAGAGCCTAACCCAGACTCAAAGAACTGCCATACTAATCCCAACCTAAATCGCCAACCTGAAGACTCAAGACTTGTGAGCAAAACAACCAATTAAGTTGTTTTAACCCACAGAGCTTTGAAATGATTAGCTACACAGCATGACTGAGGCAACAGATGATTGATTCTACAAATTTACCCTCAAGGGAGAAATATCTTCACAAGTAGTATTATTTTCACTTCTCAAAAGAAGATAAAATGCATTGTAAAGGGCAATAAATAAGTAAATATACATTTTCTTTCTAAATAAATAAAGTTTTTACAAAGAAACACTTCGGTCATAAATTACAATTAGTCTTCCAATAAAGGTAAAGGTAAAACTTTTACTACTCATAGTATTTTGACTAGTTCCAAGCTTCCATGGTGAGTGTACAGAAATAGAAACAGAGTTTATTACTCCTGTTAGACTGATAAAGTTACTTTTAACAACTACTGCTCTTTCAAGTTGATTTTCTTTAAAATTAAAAGCAATACATCTGCTCATCAATTTGAAGTTAGATTTTCTCAAACATACACAATGGGAAGATGTTTAGAACAACAATTCTAACAAATTTAGACATTCTAAAAAGCATGACACCACTATTGCACCATCCGAATCTATGGGAACAGTAAAGAATCTAAGTGGAATCAGCACTGTGAAAGCTCCACCAAGATGAAGTTAATCAGGAATAAATATCATATTTTGTGCTTTGAATTAATTAATTGCCTGTATTTATAAGTGTGATGTGAGTGAAATGTAACTTAGCACACCAATTACTGAAAAATCAATTACATTTAATAACACAAAAAACTATGATGGAGTAAATGTAATTAAACTAAATTAATTTCAGCATTGCTTAGGAAAAGGAAAGAATACTAGTTTATATTTGACTACGATAAGTCAAGATCCATGTTGTAAAGGAGCCACTAAAAAATAAGTAAAATAATTTATAGCTAATACATTAATAAAGGGAAAATATGAAATGAAAATATCTGATTAATCCACAAGGTAAGAATGTAAAGAAAAAAAGATTAAAGTGGGTGAGACAAATAGAAAACAAATATTAACATAAAAACTTAAATATATCAATTACTGCATTACATATAAAAATCTTAAAAACCATCAGACTGGAAAAGAAAAAAATGATTTGCAAAAATCACATATTTATTATAATATAAAGGCACAGAAAAGTAAGAAATAGGGTAGAAGAAGACACACCAGACATTTCTAGCTAAAAGGTAGTTCATATGACAAGACTAATAGCAAACAAAGTGATTTTAAGACAAGAACAATTTCCAGAGATAAAGGCAGTAGAGGAGAAAGTAGGAAAGAACATTTACAATGGCAAAAGGAATAATCCACCATGAAGACAGAACATTAAAAGTGTATGCAATAAATAACAGAGTAACACATTCAAAACACATAAATAAAAACTGAGAGAAATAAAAGGAGAAATTAGATAAATATACAATCATAGCGGAAGACTTTAATATATCTCTTTCAATAACCGCAAGAAAAAGCAGACAAAAACCTAGTAAGGATATAAAATCTTTATAATATGGTTAACAAATCTGACCTAACTAAAATTTATAGACATCACACAAGACAATGACAGAATATGCATTCTCTTCAAGTGCACATAGAACATTTACCAAAAAAGATGACCTTAAAATGAGACTCAACAAATTTCAAAAAATTTATATCATTCAAAGTATGTTCTCTGACCACCTTAGAATTTAAGCTAGAAATCTATAACACAAAGTCAACTTGCAAATTCACAATTATTTAGGAATTATGTAAATCCTTTTAAGTAATACATGCAGGAAAAAAGAAATCATAAGTGAAATTTTAAAACATTTAAAAGTAATCTAATGATAATGAACATATAACAAAGCAAATCTTGAAGGACTCAGCTAAAGCAATGCAAACAGGAAAAGTTATAGCCTTAAATATTACATTAGAAAAGAAAAAAGATTTTAAAATCACCAAACTAAATAGATAGTTCAAAAATTGATAAAATATCATCAAACTATCCCAAAAAATATTATCAAATTATCCCAAACGAGGTACAAAACGATGACATAATAAATATAAGCGTATAAATTAATTAAAAAGAGACAAAGAAAATCAACAAAGTCAACTGTGGTTCTATGTAAAAACTAATAAAAATGATTAACCGTTAACAAGACTGATTAAGAAAAAAATAAAAGGCACAAATTACTAATATCTGGAATGAAAAGGGAGTCATTCAGATCTACACACACTAAAAAGAAAATAAGAATATATGATAAACAATGTTGTTCAAATATACTTATGTCTTGTACACTTCCTTTTATAGTATATTATACTTCAATAAAAAAGTTTATTTTAAATAATGCAAGAAAAAATTTAATGATTATGGTTCTCAAGCAGCACATTTCTTCCCTACTAAACTCTTAAATTCTTAAAGACAGGCACTGTGTATTATTTTTATATAAATGGCTACAAGGATGCAAGGGGAAATATATCCCTATAAAAATCCTAACTAGATATGGACTAAACCCATCTTTCCCCAAAATGCTTAGTGTAGGATGGCATATAATATTAGCTTAATAAATACTTAAGGCTCAGACTCTAGTTCAGCTTGCTCACATTTTAAATCTCAATAAGCCAAGCAATACGCATCAGGTAGTAAATAGTCCCCTGGCAGTTTGGTGGCTAGAAGAAAGTGAACTAGAAAGAAGTCAAAAATTAAAACAAATAATGTTGCAAAAATATTCTTTTATTATATCTCTCAAGTATGGTATATATTTGATAAATATTTATTGAAGATAAGAATGATATGCATCCTTTATTATTCTTTCATCACTATACCACTTCCATAAAGGCAGAAACTCTTTTATTGACCACTGTATCTCCACTGTCTAACATAGCCCATGTCACCACATTAGGATTTGACAAATATTTCCTCAATAAATAAATGTTTAGTGTATCTATACTTTTATGTTAATTTCTAACACTGAACATCATTACATTCATGATAATTATTTAATTTGCAAATTATAGATAAAAATATTTTAATAGTCATATCTTTGTATTACTTCTTATTCCTATATACAAATATAAATACCTGTTCATCTAATGGTACTTCAGAAATTCCTGAATCTGTTAAATGATTAAATTATCTGGGAAAAAAACTGAGAGCATATTGTGGGACTATGTCCTATGTCAGAGTCCAGTTGTCTTATCAATACAACCATATAAGTATATATAATTCATAATGATATCAATATTTCTAAACAAAACTAGAAATCAATTTGGATAAACTTATTTTTGATAAGACTTCAAAGATTATATAGCTAATATTTTAGTGTAATGTTTTGTCATCCCTGTGAGCAGAAGTAATGCAGTGATTAATTTTTTTTAAATGACTATTTGAGCTCAATGTCTCCAAAAAAAGAAATTATAGCACAATTCTAAGAAAAATTATGATAAAATATGATTCAATATACATATTTTACAAAAATATATATACATATAGATGTACAAATATTGCTTTAAGCAAAGCCAATGTATGAAAAAAAATTAATTTGTAAATCAAGTTAGCAGTTGACTGTTTATATCTCTAAGATTTACTACAGGGTTCATTTAAGAAAGAAGAAATCCCAGGTCATTATTTTATTTTTATTTTTTTTTTATTTCAGCATATTATGGGGGTACAGATGATTAGGTTACATATGATGCCCTTGTCCCCTCTCCCCTGCAAGTCCAAGCTTCAAGTGTGTCCATCCCCAGGATGGTGTACATTGTACTCTTTGTGTATACATACACCCGTCCCTTTATCCCCCCTCCCGCCTCCCCCTGAACACGCCCAATCCCATCTGACCCCAGGTCATTTAAATATGACTTTTACTTGCTTTAGAGTCAGCTATTCAGAAACACTCTTCCATCACTACAAACAAGTGTGCAAGTAGAACAGAGCTGTTTTCAGGGATAGGATTCCTGTTCTGAGAAGAAGAAAAATAGCAATCTCCCTACAATTCTTGAATTCTCTTATCAGACTGTAGCTCCTTGAGAGCATATTCTGTGTTGCATTCACTTAAGAGCCTTTCCCATGCTTGATACACAGTAGGACCTTAATTATCTGTTAAGAATGGTATGGTAGTCCCAGCTGCTCAGGAGGTTGCAGTAGGAGTATTGCTTGAGCCCAGTATTTTGAGACCAGCCCGAGCAAGACCCCATCTCTAAAAAGAAAAACTTACCTGTTATATTTGCAAACCATGTATCTAATAAGAGGTTAATATCCAAAATCTATAAGGAACTCACACAATAGCCAAAAACCCCAAATAACCCAATTAAAAAATAGGCAAAGGATATGAATAGATATTTTTTCAAAGAAAACATAAAAATGGCCAACATGTTTGTGAAAAGGTGCTTGACATCACTAACCAACAGAGAAATGCAAATTAAAACCACAATAAGATATGAGCTCATACCTGTTAGGATGGCTATTATCAAAAAGAGAAAGGATAACAAGTGTTGACGAGGGTGTGGAGAAAAGGGAACTCTTGTACACTGTTAGTAGAAATGTAAAGTAATATAGCTACTACGGAAAACAGTATGGAGGCTCCACAAAAAACTGAAAATAGAACTGCCATAAGACCCAGCAATCCCTCTGATGGGTATATACTGAAAGGAAATGAAGCACCTTTTAGAGATATCTGCACCTCCATGCTCATTGCAGCATTACTCACAAAGCAAAGACATGGAGACAACCTAAGTGTCAACGGACAGAGGAATGGATAAAGAAATTGTGGTATGCACATACAGTGAAATATTATTCCACCTTTAAAAAGGATATACTGCTATTTGTGACAACATGAATGAACCTGGAGACAATACGTGAACTAAGCCAGGCACAGAAAGAAAAATACTTCAGGATCTCACTCATATGTGGAATCTAAAAAAAAAAGTTGAATACATAGAAACAGAGTAGAATGACTGTAACCAGGGACAGAGGAGGAAATGAAGAGAAGTAGGTCAAAGGATACAAACCTGTAGTTATTTAGGAAGAATAACTCTAGAGATCTAATGCACAGCATGAAGACTAGAATTAATAACATGGTATTGTATACTGAAAGTTTGCTGAGTAGATTTTAGGCGCTCTTACACACACATACACACCCCTATGGAAGGTGATAGATAAGTTAATTGGCTTAATAGTAGTAATCATTTCACTATGTAATATATGTATTAATATATCGAAATAGCATGTTACACATCTTAAATATATACAGTAAGAAAGAAAGTAAAAAAAAAAAATTACCTGTCAGAATCACTGAAATGAATGCGTATATGAGTAGCCTTGTAGTTCTGTTGAGAAAATGCTTTAAAATCTGTCAGTGTGCTTTCCTTTTTTTTGTACTACTCGCTATTCAGCAGAGACATCCGTTGCCTCTGGAAGAATGAGGATTGTTAGAAGTGGAACGCATAGAGAAAGAAAGCATCACTATTCACTATTTGACTTCCAAAATAGTCACTTGAAGCCCGTTTCAAAGACAGTACTCTTGAAAGCCAAAGTGTTTAAGTGAGAACTGAAATGTTAAAGAGGTTTAAAAAAGTGAAAACGGATTTTGTGTCAAAAAGGAAAGGCCTAAAGAACCAGAGCATAAAATTCATTCACAAGGAATGAAACACAGATAAAAAATTAAATAACCCCACCCAAATTTAGGTTGTTCTGCCCAGGTGAGTAGAGCAAGAGATGGCACTTGAGGAAGATAAGGAGAAAAAACAGGAGAGGGACCACATGGAGTTGCAAAGTATAGCATCTTCCACCCAGACGCTGCCTGAGCCATCAGGAAACCAAGGCAATCTCCATAGGCCACCTTTGTCATTTGAGTGAGTACCCAGGTAGCCTGGGCTGAGATATAGCATTAGTTGTCCTTTTCTTCGCCAAAGGTGAGAGATCCTATTGACGTTGCATACAATTACCCAGCAGAAGTGGTTAATACTGATGTAAGACTTTGCTCAGCCCGTACAAGCTACCTTGTATTTATAATGCCCTCTTTCATGGTTAAGTCGCTAAACAGATGTAGGAACTCTAAATTACCCAAAGGAGCAGTGTTAAAAATCAAGCACGCAGCGCCTAGTGGTTGGGACTGACCAGAATCAGTCTGACATTCTTCTTCACTCCAAACCAGAACAAAGTAGGACACATCCATACTACACTGTTATTTGAGGATGGATATCTCCAAGTCTAGAAACCTATAATTCCTGAAGATCTACAACGATAGCATGTTTTATGTAAAATTGTAATATAAGAGCAGTAAAAGTACTTTGTTTTCCTTTTAACATAAGTAAATAATTTAAACAATACCACAGACAAGGAGGGGAGACTTTTAAATAATAAAGGTCTCATAAGTTAAAAGAATTTATGTCAGAGCTGGTCAGATTACTAGAAATCATCTCATAGACCAATCATCTCACTTTACAAATTAGGAAACTGAAGTTTAGGTCAATAAATTTGCCTAAGATCTAGCGGTAGAAACAAAACAAACCCAAGAATCCACTCCTCTCTATCAATTCTTAACTGGATTTCCAAAACTCTGCTTTGTTTCTCTTTATCTTGTATTATACTCAGCTACATAAACACTTCAAGGATAGTCTTTGCATAACTTGTTAAACCTAATTTGCTACATAAATATACTACTTAATACCAGGTTCTTTTGAGTTTGTTTGGTGAGGCTTTCCTTTGGCAAAACAATCTCTATTTATCTCTATTCTCCTTTTGAGGTGACATTTTCTTTGGTTTCCCATAAGCAACCTCTCTTTAATTCCAATTCCGCTTGCTTTTGATCAATGGTTTCGTGTGAGGTCACCCCTTACCCCATCTGTCTCTAATTCACCTCTAGGCTGTTTCCCCAAAAAGTATTCAGAATGATTTTACAACTTTAATTTTTAATAGTGTCATACTAATACTCAACTTATATATCTTAAACACAGTCAACTTGCAGCATACCATATAAATATGTTTATGTCCTTTTATAATGTATAAAGTGATTTTGTGTGCATTATTTTATCTTCACAAATATGTCAGTATATTAATTACTTTATTTGAAAAATATGGCATCTAGAGGTTAGAAAATCAAGCACCTGTTTAGCATTAAGTTGGAGAACAGGGTCTCGAATCCAAGTCTCTGATTCAAAATTCCGTGTTCTCCCTACTATGTCAAAACTCCTTCAGAAAAAAATTGCTAGGCTTGGCCATTTTGTCTCTGGAGAATCAGAATTCACAGAAGTTGAATAAATTCATGTGTAAACTTCTGGTTTGAGGGACTAAGCAACCCAATCATAGTGGCGGCCTACTGTCTCTGATTAGGAACAGGCCAAGCAGCAATATCTGGTGGTCAACATTAGACAATCTTTTGTCATTGACAGAGTCAGAACAAACAGGCAAGTGCCTTGGGAACTCATTGAGGTCAGATAAGAAAGGAATGAATAGGCATCACACATGGGTTGACAATGACTGGAGAGAAGGTTTCAAAGCAAATCACACATAGCAATGGAAGTTTGTAGGGAAGCTGCCCACGCCGCCCCTGGGGATTGCTCTTACGACAGACATTACCCCTGTGTGCCTGGAATCTCCTTATTCCCTCCTCAGTCAGCTCAGGATGGATCTGAATATAAAATATAAAATGAACCTTGATCTTTAAGACAGGAAATAATCCCTAGAATCTGAAGAAATTCTCTTTTCCTGTCTAACCCATGACGTCAGTAAGATGGGGAAGGAATGCCCGTGTTGGAGGGAGTCACAGTGGGGAGTGGGATAAGAGGGCTCACACACTGCACACAAACCCTCGACATCTGATCGTTTATGAATGTACCTACTTTGTGAGCATCTCACACAGGACAGAATTCAGAGAACCAATTCAGGAAGAAAAAGAGGGCACTTTTTGTCTCCTACAACCTCTCTCTGCTCCATTCGGAAATCTAAACTTTGCATGTCTTAGTACTCAAAGGAAACACAACCAGAGCAGTTAGAAACTGCTTTTAAATAGGTGCACTCTCATTAAATGGTGTCTGCCACCATTAAGGTAAATGAGTTTGAGTTTCCCATTGGAACAGCCCTGAAAAAGAAATTAGAGACATGTGCTTAGGCTAAACGATTGTCACAAGTCTCATGCTGGACCCTACTTGTTTCTCAAACTGTAGGATCACAGTGGCATTGCTATACATCCTCAATGTATAATGCATATAAACAAATCAAAAAAGAGAATTTTTTTTCCCTTAAGAAGCTTTTAAGAGATTTGTACTTAAACCTTAAGAAACACTTTCTCACAGTCTTTGAATTAGTGACTGGGCTCCCCCAACTGGAAATTTGAGGAATTGTAATGGCTTGATGGCTGTCATGATTTACCAATGATTGCAAATAAAGTGTTTGATTTTTCCTGTTAATCTTCATAAACAAAAGGATCTCATTGGGGGATTTCAAGGCTCTATACTTTTGCATTATTCTTCTTTTCTCTGATTTACTGTGTCATTGATCCATCTATCTTTTCACAAGTGTTTTCTGAGCACTGTCATGCTAAACTCCATAAGAGCACATATGGAAAATTTTGCAAGTTTGAACATGTAATTATGAACAGGACTTTGAGAAATTAAAGGATGTCCTAAGGAAGGATTCTGGAGACTGCAACTTGAGAACAACAGTTGAACAAATTATAAATGTAATTACAAACTAATTACCATATTTAATCTAATTACAAATATTTAGCCTGAACAAGAAAAAGCTAAGAGATTATAACTGTCTTCACACATCAAAAGGTCTCTCACACAGAAGGAGGCTTAGAATTATTTTGTATTGCTCTATAGTAAAGTTTCTCAGCCTTGGCATTAGTGATATTTGGGGCTGAATAATTCTTTGTTACACAGGGCTGTCCTGTGCACTACAGGATGTTTAGCAGCATCCCTTGCTTCTACCCACTAGATGCTGTTAGCATCCAGTTGAAAAATTCAAAAATGTCTGTTGACATTCCCAAATGTTCCCTGGGTGGCAACATCATCCTGATTGAAAAATCACTGTTCTGAAATCTATAGTGGTGGTTTCTGAAGGAATTTCAGATATTAAATGAGCAGGACTCTAAATATCCTCTTACCAATGTGGATCCATTCTTATATATATACTTTTTTTTTTTTTAGACAGGGCCTCCCTCTGTTGCCCAGGCTAGAGTAAAGTAATGTAATCATACCTCACTGCTATCTCAAACTCCTGGGCTCAAGCAATCTTCTGGCCTTAGCCTCCCAAGTAGCTGGGACTAGGGTCACCCACCCACCTACTATGCCTGGCTAATATTTTTTTATTTTTTGTAGAGACAGAGTCTCACTATTGCCCAGGCTGATCTCAAATTTTGGCCTCAGGAGTATTCTTATATACTTTTATGAGATGAGAGATGCTGTAGAGTTGTCATACTCAGGTCAATTTAAAAAAAAAAGTGTTCACAAACCAATGTGTGAGAGCAAGTAGAATTATGAGGCTCATATTTTAAGAAGCTTGCTTTCCCTGGAAAAATTCAACAGAAACATGGTGACATCAGTGGGAGATCTGTTAAAAGACTCTGTGCAACAAGTAGGTGTTAAGAGGTGTCATTTCTAAGTTCTCCATAATTTTTATTCCTTGCCATGATTATATACGATTTAGTAGCACAGACACAGACATTGCGGCCACACAGAACATCATTAACTAGCTACAAATTTGATCAGCTGTTCCCTTGAAGAATTTGAAGACATTCATGGCCATAATTTAAATTGGACCATTTATTTTTTTGTACTGATCATCCAAAATGCCTAATCCTTTTTAGAATCTATGATTAAACCCATCTGCTTTCTTTTCATGTTATCCAAAACGGTAGAGACTATTTTACACCTTTTTTTAAGCTGTCTCAGAATGTATACTGGAAATACAAAAAGAAAAAACAAAACTGTGCACACTGACCACTCGATGGTAGTTGTTTTGGACCATCCGTGTGAGTTTGTCTTGGTTAGGGTATTTTAATATCTTATTGTGCTGCCAATTATAAAATTATTTCAGAATGTTGTTGGATATGTTCATATATCTTCCTTCCAATGGAGAAATATCTTTATTTGGCAATGCCCCTGCCTTTTATGAAGAGAATAAATATGTTGTTTTGAAACTATCCTAATCCCAAAGCTATTTCCATGGGATGAGAAGTTTCCCAGCATTTCCCTGAGTACCCACCATCCTCAGAGAAGTCAGAAAGAAACAAAAGTGTAGGGTCACCTCTGGGCAATGTGTTACTTACAATCATGAGTACAGTTTAAAGAGCTTTTCAGTATTGCCTAAAAATGAGCTATTTTAAACTAGCAATTAGAAGATCATACACATAACAGTATTTTTTAAAATTAATTTTAAGCCCCACAGAGCTTTTAAATGGTTGACTAGACCTATTACTGAGTTTTTTAATGCACTGGTTATTAGATTTTTTAAAATTAAAAAGACAACAGAGAGCTCCACTGGCCAGATCTACACTAGGTCCCCAAATGTTTCTAAGCCTCGAAGATTACTGGTTTAGGTTGGCTTTCCTCAAGTAAAAAAAGGCCATTCTTAGAAAATATGGATAAAATCTATATAACAGATTTGAAGTCTTACTATTTATTTCTATCTCTCAACCACAAGGTATCTTGGGAGCTGCTACACCAAAAGTGTTAGCCCACTGGTCTATTTAATAAGGACTCACTCATTTCCAAGATACATAATACACTAAAAGAACTCAAATTAAACTCCATGCCCCATAAAATGAGTTTTGAATATAAAAAACTCTGGATTGACATTAACATCATGGCACCTTGATTTTCATTCCCCTTCTATGACCAATAAGTTGTGTGATTTGAACAAGGCATAGCTTCTTCTTAAGGCTCAACTTATCCACCTTAAAATTATCAGATACTTCTTATATTTACATAAAATTATAGAATTTTATATTCAGCAGACAAAGTAGGAAATAGGACAAATTATACTTTTCAAAAAACATTAATACGTACCATAACTATATCTCAGTATTGAAAAACTTTGCTATGGTCAACTCATTCACTTAACTCATGTGTTCTTCCATTGCTCATGATACAGAATAAACATCTGGAACTTAAAAGTCAAGATAAAAATATTTCACTGGTGTTTCAAACTAGTTCATTGTTATCTGGCTTAGCTTGTTGAACTACAGTTTTAAATAAAAAAGTGTATGCTTAATGGATGCTTCTCATTCTGGCTGGGCTATATAGCTGGGCTCTCTTCTATGGATCCAGACCAATCCTTTAAGATCAAGCAAAACACTTTGCCCTCATTTCCAAAAATGTACTGACTGAGTGTGGTGGGCTGTACAAATTAATTTCTATCTGTTCCCACTGTTACTTATAAAAAGAATTTCTCATAAAGGACAACCTATGAATTTAGCAAAATGTAAAATTACAGATGTAGGAATAAGGGAAGGGAGGGCACACACGCATACCTTCTCCAACACTGCTTCTGTGTCCTTATGAAATGTTTCTGAATGCCTAAGGTAAAAATAAACTCATCCTCTGATAAAAGCAGATAGAAATTTGAATAAAATGAAGTGACAGCAAGTTCATCAAAATAGATGTTGTAGCTACTATATAACCGTTCCAGCTCCACAAAATGCTTGCTAGTTTTTGTGTCTTTTGCCTAAACTCAGCTATGCTTCTTTACAGGTATAGGGAAAAGCTTCTTGCTTAGCAACATTCAATTTAACAGAAAAAAAAAAAAAAAGGCTTGAGTAGGAAAGATGCTCAAAGTGTTCTGACTCAACCTGTCAAAGAGCTGCTGGTCCCTCCCACAAAAGCCAAATCTTAAGGTCAGTTTCAAAGGTTGAGAGTTCATGGTGTAATAATTAATATTGAGTATGTTCTGTGTGGGTATATCTAAGCACTTTTCATGTATTATCTCATTTAATCTTAACAACCACCTTATAAAGTAAGATCAGTTATTAACTCCAAAGGATGCAGAAATTCAGACACATATAGCTTCTGGAATTTGCCTTTGGTCACACGGTGAGTGTCACACAGAAAGCAAGAATTCAAGTTAAGGCAGTCTTACCTCTAATCCTCCTTCTTGACCACTAACAATAATAATGAAATAACAATAACAACAATAATACTACTATCACCATTGATGTTACTTAGCAGGCACATGTTGTATCTTTTTCATTTAATTCTCACTTTCTTCTTATGAACTAAGGCTTAATACTTCCATTAGACAGATTCTGAGAGGTTAACTGAACAGCCTGTAAGTGGAAGATCATGAGTCTAAGCCTCTGTCCTTAAACCACTGCCCTACATTGTTTTATGAGAGTTTAAGGAGTGCCATATTCTGTAGTCAACTTGGAGTTATAAGAAAATCAAGGGATTCTGCATACAGTTCAAGCTGGCTAAGAGCTAATCAACCAACAGAACTGGACACACTCATAAACGAACTAGAGTAAAGAAAAGCTGGAGTAGAGATATAAATTAAGGAATTCTATGCTTGAGACAAATTAAGTACCACTCAGACACAAGCAAGACACTTTTCCAGCCATGTCCCACTCCACGCAACAAAAGGACCTGGCCTCCACCGGAAGCTGATGTCCCTTCTTCTTGACTATGTTTTGGTTATCCAGAACTTCAGAATTCCCTGCCCAAATGGCCTTGAGCTCTGGATCCTGGGAACTTCACCAGGATCAGCCACATCAATGATGAAAACAGCCACAGATTAGCCAAGGGCAGTGTTAAAGGACATAGGAGTAGCTTGAATGTGCAAAAGAGGGTATCTGTCTTTGTGTAAAAAGAAGCTGAAAATGGAAAGAAAACCATGTTGAGCCATGAGCTAGGGGCTGGGGGCCAAGGGATGGCTCTCACTATACCGCCAGGTTTCAACACAGAATTATGATAAAGCCAAGAATGTTATATTTGAATCTGGCATTCCAGCATAATATGAAGTTATATTTGTCAAGAGAAATGGATGGATCGTATTTTATGTGTATTTTATGTAAACATTTATAGACCTATGTCCTTTAGACCTGCCATCTCCAACCCCCTCAGTGCAGCGGAGGTGGGCAGCGAGGCAAGGCTTCATCTGTATTTACTTGCATCACCTTGTGGGCTCTGCTTCCTGTCAGATCAGAGTAGTCTGGATTCTCCTAGGAGAGTGAACTCTACTGTGGACTGCACATGTGAGGGATCTAGGTTGCATGCTTCTTGTGAGAGTCTGGTCCTGATGATGTTGGGTGGAGCTGGGGTGGTGGTGCTGGCACTGGGGAGTGGCTGCAAGCGTGGATTATCACTGGCAGACAGGTTTGACTGCACAATAAATGTGATGCGCTTGTGTCTTCCCGGGACTGCCCACCTGTCCATGGAAGAATTGTCTTCCATGAAGCCAGTCCCTAGTGCCAAAAAGGTTGGGGACTGCTGCTTTAGACTTACATTTGCACTCTTGCCCAGAATCCCACAGATGTGAAGAGCAAGCCTAGGCCAGGTCATTTCTCGTTCTTTTTTCTCCCGCCAGAGGCAAATATGCTGCTCTGAGCACACTCTAGGTATTCAGTTGATATTGGTAAACAAACTTACTGTATGGCTCCACTGAGAAGATTTGCAATAGAGTCTCATCAAATCTCAGGTAATAATGACTTCCTGTAATCCCACTCCTCAGCCCCTGCTGAGGACAAAAAAAAATCATCTGGTGTCATGTAGGAATTGCCATTTACATGACATGTTAGTGTTTACTTCATTGGAAACAGCTGTTTCATCGATTCATTTCAATGTTCATTAGCTTGACACATAAGATTATGGTGTGTTGTCTACATGATGCCAGAACAACCAGATGATTTAATCAAATTCAGTCCAACAAGCAGACAATTTACTTAGAAAGAGAAATTAGTCCATTTTGTTTGCTTACTTGGTTTTTATTGTTTATTTTTTGACTATAAATTCTATTAAATTAATAGGCAATTCAGTCATCTGTAACCCCATCCTCTCCACTTTAGCCAACACAAATCACGTAGCAATAAAAAAAACAACTCAGGTACAAATTCAAGCTATTAGTCAGGCAATGTTAGTTCCAGCACTTACAGTCATCAAACATCTAAGTAGATATTCCATATTGATAAGACGTCTGTGTAGGCATGCCATCTAGCATGGGTCAGAATGCCAAGCCAATGTACACACAAAACGCACTGAACTAGAAACACACTCTAAGGAGCCTTTGATGAAGGTGGCTAGGCTAGACTCAGCAAGGCTGATGGCTGTGCTCACTGCTCATTCTGGCACATACACTCTCGCAACATCTAAAATGCTTCCACATCACATTCCTACAAACTTCCAGCATCTCCCCTCTTAGAAAACAAAGGAAGAGGTTAATGAAGGTGATTGTATAATAATCATGTGTGTCATTATTTGGTGTCCAGAGATCACTCGCCTCAAGCCATGTTCTGATTGGAAGGAAGGGGCAGACTGTCATGTTGCAGGAGAAACAATGAACAGGCTCCTTGACTCAGGATCAGTTGCTGGGATACTGTGTGAAATTCCCATCACTGACAACCACACTGTGGCATGTTAATAAATGGAGTATCTACTTGAATCCCATGTGAGACTTTACCTGATTCATTTTTTGTGGGTGGCTGCAAGAAGCAGTATAAAGTGATGGGAAATCATTAAAGTGGTAACCTCAGAAACAGCCATAGCAGAAAGTGCCCACTGATTTGGGGAAGGCACTTTGGAGAAGTGAGGCTCCTCCACTTAAAGACAGAAACTCCTGCTCTGGCTATGGAGGGTAAGTTATGTTCCAATCTAGCCTACAAGTCACCTGGGTCACAGTACAAATTTGGAAGGCTGGATGCAAGGAGTGAATTTTACTGAGCATCTCCCTTTCCCAAGCAGCATCATCTCTCAGGGCTGCTTTGTTAGAGCACAGTGGATCACAGCTTGTGGTAGGTAAGGCCGCAGCCCAAGCTAAACGATTTCATTAGGCACATGCTGACTTAGCCCAGATTGTTCCCTTCGGGTCCTGGATCCTACATGGAATTGAATCATCTTCCATCATAATTACCGGAAGCATTACAAGCAGCTGTTGCCTCCTCCCCATTGCTCGTGCTGGACAGCAGACAGCCTGAAGGTCCTATCATCTGATGATAATACGCTTCATTTCAGTGTGCATGTCTGTGCATTTCACAGTCTGAGCCAGGAGCCATTACCTGCCCACTTGCTGCTAAACATGGTGGGGAAAGTTCTGTATACAGTAGAGCATAGCAAAGTATGGAATAGTACTCCCACTAAACACAACAGATTTATGAGCACCAACCATCACCAAGATATGAATGGTTGAATACTACTGTCAATATTAGCCATCAGTTGTTTAACCACACTATGTGCTAGGCACTGAGCTAAGCACTCTACATACAGAATTTCACTTCATCCTCCAAAAACATCCCCTGAGATTAAAAAGTTATATCATCATCCACCAGGGCAGAAGGGAAGGTAAAACAGACCCTCTTCTGTGCACAAAGTCTACAAAAATAAGAAGGAAGGGGAAGACATAGCACCACTGACACAGATATTCTAGAGCAAGGGCATATAACTACAAGCAATCTATAAATATGTGACCACCTACTATGTGACAGGCCATGCGCTAGGTGCTGAGGACACAATAGAAGATAATGACATGGGATTTACACTGGAGGATTCCAAAGGAAATGATTTTTAAACAGTGTTCAAGGAAGAGGAGGGATGCTGTTTGGTAGAGAAACGTGAGGAGGGTGAAGAGGCTGGCCAGGAACTGCAGCATTCCCATGGGAGAAGTTAGTCTAAGAATGAAAGCTTGCTATGAGCGGGTGGGGAAAGAGATTGATAAGGAAAGAAAAGAAAGGTGAGCTCAGGTTTTATAAAGGTGTGCTTCCCCACATCCACTTTAGAAAAGAATCAAGAGCCCCTAGCTCTTCAAAAACCTGTGTCTGTAGGATTGCTGTAGAATACTGGACACCAACAACTATGAATAATTCTTAACACTTGGGAGGCCAAACAACAGCTTGAGAATCTAATAAACAATATGCTACTTCTAACGAAAAAAATGCACATACCGACACGTGTATACATACATAAAATTTTACATAAATTCTCTGATGTTCATGCATGTTCTAAGATCTCTAAAACTAGGGAATTGAGCAGGAACAAAAATGTCCTTTAAGCTGCTCTCAAAGGGGTTGAAAATAGCTCACTTACCAGGGGTATAAAGACACATGAGGAAAGACAGTAACCCCCAAAATCTTAGTATTCAGGAGAACTGGTTGTATAGGGTAGATGATTCAGGAAGTACTGGCCAGCATCCTTCAGGAATAAGGTGACCAAAGAGGAGAAGGAAGCTTTGGAACAGCTCATGAGAGGGGTGATCTAAAGAGCTGTCAGAAAACAGTGCTTATTGGCAAAGGAAATCATGTATGCCTTCAACCATTATGTGAGTCACCATGGAAGTAAACCAGTATGACTTATTTAGTGACTTATTTACAAACACCTCGGGAAAAGGTACAATTGAAAAGCTATTTAATTGTACTCTCCATGTTCTCCAGGGGGAATGTAGAAAGACCTGAAAAAACTGGAGTCCTAGCACCTTGGAGGTTGAATTAGCTATACCTGCCCCTAAAATGTAAACCCATTCATAATTTCCCACTGAAAAGTGTTGGCCAGAGTAAACAATAAAAACAACAACATAATATAGTCCTTATGACAGTTGGAATGAGATTATTATCCCAATTTTAGATGAGGAACTAACCTGTCCAAGACTATACAGCTAGGAAATGACAGAGCTGGGCAAGCCCAGGTCTCTGTGTCTCCAGAACCTGTTTCATAGTCACCGCTCTCTATTGTCTCCCAAACAAAGAGGACTCCAGGCAGGTGAAGAATTATACTGGAAAGGTGGGACAAGAATCTTACTCAGAAAACATCTGCTCTTCTCGGTCCTTGCTTCCCCTATGGAATAGACATGCTGGGGGCATTTTCCTTGCTCCAGTTGCTGTCCTCTTCATTGCCGCCAAGTTGCCTTCTGGTAATACAAATCCTGCTAGCATGCCACCTTCCCCAGACTATTTTGTTTGTCCCTGCTGAATGCTCTTTTTTGTTTTCTTTACAAGGAATGTTTATCGTTAATACAGAAATTCAATTACTGTTTGGATTTATGCATTCATTAGCTTGATGCATGGCACACACCATTCAGTGCTACACTCATAATGAAATCACCGTATCTGACAGAAGAAGACAGTTTACATGTTCAGGCTATACATAAACCAAGCTGATTCAAGCCCAGCACTCTCGTATTATCACCTCCAGCACACTGTACTAATCATATGACCTATTCTTTATGCACATGCAGTGATAAATGGTGACAACAAATATTGTGGCTGCATGAGCCAAGGCTGGATCAGGAAATGCCCTTTCTGAGGCTACCTTTCACATTTGCCAAATAAAGCAGAAATGGTCTTGTCTGGTACTTGACAAGGAGGACCCTCAGGAGAAGGTGAGGCTCTGCCCAATGAGGCTCTTGCACAGTAAATTATTTCCAAGTAACAGGCTGACACATTCATATTATCACAATTTAGACCAAAAATAAAGAGAAGAATTTTGATTTTGTCCAAGTTGCTTTTATGTTTATTCAAGGCTTTGTATACCCAACTTTCTTTGTAGTTCTTAAAGCATATGTCACAATTCCGCATGATAGGACTGGCACAAACAGACTTGGAGATGTAAGTCATCAACAAGATTGTACAATTAGGTGTCATACACAGCAGTCTGGAGATAGAAGTGACCCCAAGAGTCATCTCTGTAGAAGTAGTACTAAGGGAGGTAGGAAAATAACAAATTTTAGAGTCAGATATACCTAGGTTCAAATACCCACTCTGCCACTTACTTGCTATGAGACTTTGAGAAAGTCGCTTAAGGTTTCTCTCCTATAAACTGGTGATAGTGTCTTCCTGAATGGAGAATGTGAGGATTAAAGACGAGCATGGAGTAAGTCCTCAGCTATTCACTGTGACGGAGATGATTCCACAAGGAACCACCAAGAGGCATTACAGAAAGGAAACATAAATCTGAAGTCCAGGTGATAAACCAGAAATGTGAACCAAATATCATAAATCAATTAGTAGAAAAATAAACCAACAATTCATAGTAAGCAAGGGAAGGGAAGATTGTTTTATCCACTACTCACGGGGTGACTCATTTTAAAGGAGTCTGTCTGTCCGCTGGAGCTACTGGGGTTTCAACTCTCTCCCACGATGTTATAGACAAATTCTGACCATTCTGATTTCTGAAAGCTCAGCATGGCCCTGGTGGTGGCAGCTTAGTCTTTCTCCTTCTCTTGAAAGCAGAAGCCCTTTATTATGTTGAAATTAGGAAGAGTAAAGAGGCACAATGTCTCTAATCTCACAGTTATCCTGCTAAATTTCTGAAGATTTAGCCATGGTCTTAAATGATGCATGTTCTACTTGGATTAGATATTTTCTAAAATCTTTTCTGAGTCAAAATTCTGTAATTTTATATTTCTCTAGCATAACTCTTAGTTGTATCTAAGTCAAAAGTCTTTTTCTTCTTCCTGTTTATATCTGGGACAAGACTTGATCATAATATATCTCCTGTTACATGATAATCTTTATTAGTACTTCTGTCCATCCACAAGGCTATAAATTCCTTAAGGGCAGAGAAAGGATTTTTATTTCTCCAGGACTTAACCTGCTTCATAGGATAAAACAGGTATGCAATAATGTGATTATTATTACATGAATGGATGTTATGAACCAACACACAGCAAAGTAGTGAATGTGATAGTTCATGTCCTAGTTTCCTTTTCAAATTAAATACCTAAAATCATCTTGGGAAAAAGGCAGTCTCCAAACTAAAAACATTGGGATGAGAATGTTAGCAACTTAGTCATTACAATGAAATCAAGTTCTAAGAATTAAAATTATACTTGCAAGAGGATACAAACTACAGTTTTTACAAGCAGAGTTTTACAATATGTTTACTATGGAACAGTCCATGTGAATTACTCAGAAATATCTGAACAATCTAACATTTCCTTCTAAAATTTTTTTTGTAGTTTCCCTGACTAGGCCCACTGGTGAGTAACAACTCAATCTCCAGCTGACTGTATAACTCCAATCTGCGCTAAGACTTTACATTGCAGTATTAACCAAAGCCTTGCAATTATTTATCAATTAACCATGAAGTGAATTAATAATAGTAATATAATACCTATCACTTATTAGATTATTATTACATGTATACATATAGCTTGACATGAGTTATCTCATTTGCTCTTCAAAATTACCCTCTGAAAGAGCACTACTGATAACCCCATTTTCTAGATGAAGAAACTAAAACACAAAGAGGCTATTTCCCTTATCCCACAGGCAAAAGTATGTGGATTACTTAGCCCAAATCATCTGTTATAAATGGGACTGAGGAGAAGCATTTAAAGGACATGCCTGAATGACAATAGGCTGGTAACCACCTTCACTTATTTTGTGGAAACCCCTTCAGCTGTGTTATTTGATACTATTTCATCATTATGATCTATCTTGGGATTTGCATATTCTACCAGAAACAACTCTCAGCTAGAAGCAAAGAAACAATATATTTTATTATAAAGCAGTGCACATCATTAGTTACCACTGTGTTAATCTAAGAACACCATAAGGAACCAAATTTCAAAAGTTTCAAAATTCCCAAGAAGGTTACAAGAGAAACACATCAGAGGAGAACATAGTGTAAAAATGCATAAATCCCCAGAATCTTGCAGTGGACACACTACTATTAGACAATCAGGAAGAAATGTTGTACTTCAAGTAGAAAGAAATCTATATACCTAGTCCATCTATTTTTATGTTTATGAGCTTCATTAAATTGAAGTTTGTGTCATCACAGTTCCAAAATGTTAAGGTGATAATCTTTGATACTGAGCAGCTTGTTGGTGCTCTAAGAATGATGGCGAGAAGACCTGGTTGTAGAAATTCTACCTATTCATAGAAAGGTGACACCATCGGCCTACAGTAAATTTCAGCTATAATTATTTTCTTGTCTATAAGAAGTACTTTTCCTTGATCTATCAAAACTCTTAAACAGTTTCCTCAGGGACTGCCTGACACCTACAACTAAGTGAAGAAAATTGGAGCTAATGGGATTGAACCTGAAAACATGGTTTAATTCACCCAAACTCTGATAATTCAGTTTCAAAAGTCATGAATGTAGCAGAATGAAAGAGTGAAGAGATAGAGATTAAATCACCTGCATAGGAAAAAAATGTATTTGTATTATCATTCCCTGATAAACCCTTTATCCTAATTTGCCCTTAATTTTTTCACATATTTTCATAATCAACTTGAAAAAAGTAGTAGAGAAAATGATCTGAAGAATTGCTAAATGCTATTCCTAATTTGAGAGCCCTTGTCTGACTTAACCTTGTTCACAGAATAAAATACTTAGAGCAAATATTTTTACTCTTTTTAGAGAAGAGTTTAAAATCACAATGGCAATTGCTACCTCAATTTTCTACCTCCCTGAGCTTGTGGATCTTGTTCCCTGTCTTCCCAATATTGTCTTCCAACCTTAGATGATTCCTTTGGTCTCATTTTCTTTCTTTGATCTCTTGTCCACTGACAAGGATAGGATGAAATTAAAACCTTAAGCAGGCCAGGGGCGGTGGCTCACACCTGTAATCCTAGCTCTCTGGGAGGCCGAGGCGGGCGGATTATTTGAGCTCAGGAGTTTGAAACCAGCCTGAGCAAGAGCGAGACCCCGTCTCTACTAAAAATTAGAAAGAAATTAATTGGACAACTAAAAATATATAGAAAAAATTAGCCGGGCATGGTGGCACATGCTTGTAGTCCCAGCT
>CAUYSK010016367.1:0-52521 GCA_963575035.1 Avahi laniger | reverse complement strand
TTTTTTTTTTTCTATATATATTTTTAGCTGTCCAATTAATTTCTTTCTATTTTTGGTAGAGATGGGGTCTCGCTCTTGCTCAGGCTGGTCTCGAACTTCTGAGCTCAGAACGATCCGCCCACCTCGGCCTCCCAGAGTGCTAGGATTACAGGCGTGAGCCACAGCGCCCGGCCTATTTTTTTCTTAATAATACTAAATAATGGAGTACCTTACCATCAAGGCCATCTTAGATTCAATGAAGTTTAAAAAATGGATTATGGACTCTAGGAAGAGTTTGGGATATAGGAAATTTATTATATATGTGTAGGGCTGCCAATTCTTTTCTCTAACTCACTGTTAAAAAGTGTAACCTGCAGTTTGATCTACCAAACATGGGTTTAATGTACTAAGATGTTTTCATTATGAAAAAGATGACTTTTTCAAAAGAGCACACAAAAGCAATGAACATGAATCATGATGGAAACAATGGGTCCACACACCTATTCGTACCGCTAACATTCACCACTGTGCGTGAATTCTTTCAGACCTAGGTCACAGTCACCCGTAAGGAGGAAGTATTGGCATTTCAGTAGAACATTCAATCATGCCGGTGCTCAGAATGCATTTCTTCTATAAATACAGATGTTACACATTATAAATTTCTGTTTATGAAGGGATGATTGAATATCTACCTACCAGCCCATATAATGACATTTTTGTTATTGTTCTTTCCAATAGAAACTATTTTTTCCCTGAGGATTATGAATTTAAGTCCAGGTTTAAATTTTTGAAATAACAAATACCGTATGTATTTCCTTTTCTGATCCATGCAGTTAGGCAAGAATAAAATCTCATTTTAATTTCTGAGACTAAACTTGTTTTTTGTTAAAAACATTTAAATGGATTTTATTGAATTCTTCTGAATTACTGAATTTCAAGTGATTCTGCCTTCACTTCATTTGCAACATAGCTTCTATCTTTCAAAGTATGATAAAATAAGCTAGAAAGTAGTAACTGGAAATGAAGCACTTACGTTTATAAAATACTGCTTTAAAAGTTATGTGGGGCAGAAGTTCATAGATCTTTTCTAAAACAGTCGCTTCTCCGACTAAGGAGGCATTTACATTCCAGACTTGGACGACATCTTCTCGGTCCCGAACACTGACACTGACTCCTATCACTTCGTCATCTGGGGGGAAGACAGAAAAAAAGAAATGAATGATAATTTTCAACTCAGTCCAATTGTTCCTAAGAATCTAATCATATATCTGGAAGTTATAGATAAGATGGGAAAAAGAAGGTGGCATAAGAGAGTTTGTAAGAAATAATTGTTTCTATGGGAATCACTGGAGAAAAGCAAGTTAGTGTACAAAAGCTGCAGTAGTCACATCACATTTATCCAGGGACTTAGATAAACAAAATGTTCCAGCCAAATGCGTTTTCCAGATAAGTAATTACCCTTTTTAAAGTTACCAAAGCTTTCTGACTATTTCTTATTCTGTTTTGATGAGATTTCTTTTTTAAATGGGTTGCATAATTCCCTGCCCTCTCAAAGCCAAGTGAACTGAAATGAACTTTTCCTCGATTCCTTGCTGTTAAGAAGAGCAAGAATTTCTCCTGACTTCCTGCCAAGCTTTCAGAGACCTTGAGGTGGTGAGTGCTATCTGCTCCAGCACTAACTGGACCAGACTGTGCATCCTACATTGCTCATCTGCTTTTTGTGGTTGGTTTGTCTGCTCCTTGCCTACGAATTCTTTCTGCTTTCGGATGCTCTCCTCTAGCAATCCCCTTCTGGTTCTGGGCATTATTCCGTGGGCCAGAGAACCAATGACTATCTGTTATCGCTGTATAGAGTGTAAGTATCTTCTGAGTATGGCTCTGTGATTATAAGTACTATACTTCAGTGAATGAACATTCATTTACCTACATTTATTGACGTAGGCCTTTTAAAAAATGAAATTCCAATTCGGGGCTGCCTTGTAGACAGTTGAGTGTAGTGGCTGGATGGTAAGTATACTGTTATATACTGCCTTGTAGCCACTTTGTTTATGCTAATTTGTAGCCAAATGATAGCAGTACACACTCTTGGTTTTCTGTGCTCCTGACACAGTAATGAAACACGGCCAGCTCTTTGTATTTGAGCACTTAGCAGCAACAAGTCATACTCAAAAGATAAGCATTATCAGAATTAGGAACTTTTGCTTTAATTAATGTTTTGCTTAATTTGCTAGCTTTTGTAAATTCAAATGTGCATGCCATCAGTTTTTCTGATCATCTCCTGGAGGTTAAAACATTTTACTATCAGGATATCATTTAAATGAGAACACACCCAATTTACCAAAAGAAGTCATTTTCAGTACACTAATTCCTTTCTTTCCTCCTCCATTCTTCCCTTCCCTTTTTCCTCTCTTCCTTCTTGCTTTTTAGATGAATTTGGCCCTGGCTAAATGTATATGACTTGACACTAAATGATTCCATTTATAGAAATGTTCAAAAACAGGCAAAATCAGCCTGTGGTGTCAAAAGTTAGCTTGGTGGCCACCTTTGAATGAAGGGAAGATGAGGGGGGATTCTGGCGGGCTGGTAATGTCCTGATCCTCTACCTGCATGCTAGCTGCTTACTTTGTGAGTACTTATCAAAGTGTGTACTTTTCTCTCTATATGTCACATTCAAACAAAAAGTTCCAATAAAAAAAAAAAGTACTTAATTATGGCTATCCATAGAAACTTATTATCTCATCAAGAAAAGAGTTTTTAGGTACAAATTTCTTATTTTTAAATTTATACTTTAAGAATAGTCTTGCTAGAGCTCAATGTTTTGTTCCATGTGAAAATAAAATGATCAAATAAAGAGGGAAGCTTTGTCGTTTATCACTTTCAAGAATGGCCGCGAAGTCACTAGATCAGCCTTTTGGGGAAATGTTCGCATTTCCCAGTTACTGGTCGGGGGTGATGTAATTGCTGGATGCTGAATATGCGGAACTGTCAATATCTAAGTTTGACTAGGCTTTTGGTAACTGAGGCGCAGTTACTAGCACAGCACTTTCAGTGGCCTGGTAAAAGGCTGCACCCATATGCAATGGCAAATCCATCAGCAAATATGCAATATTCATAAGTGGAATCAACCAGCAAAACCTTGATTATTTTAGGTTACTGGCAGCATAAGACATTAGAATTAGGAGGGGCCACTGTCTAAAGATGATGGAAGTGAGGCCCAGAGAGATTAGCTGACTCACTTAAAGTGGCAGGGGTAGTTAACAGAATTGCTTATGGTTAATAGTTAAAGGTGTTCTCGTTTCCTAATTCAACCACAGAACACTGGCTATTTATTCTTACTTAGACTATTTTCTCTGGCTCTGGAAACAGGAATAATTCATACAGAAAATTACTTCTCCCAAGGGTTTATGTATTTATAATTATACACAAGATGCATTTTTGGCTGTATATTATCAAGTTGCTAACTACTCCCTATTAAAACAGAAGAAATATATATTTTTAAGACAATTTTATCTTAACACAGGCTTTGTCTTAAGTAACTAGGAAATGGTGTGAGAAGTAAGCAAAATAAAAGTAGGATTATTGAAACTGCTAGCGAGACGAATTTGAAACTTGCCCTGGGAATGGTAAGGCCTACAGGGGCTCTCAAAGACAGCACCATCTGAGGAGTCTGAAGGCCAACTGATCAATACTATTAGCTAAAAAAATAAAATAAAATAAACAAAATAGCAAAAAAATAAACAAAACTTAACTGAAAGCTGAAGAGGAAAAATATTATCCTAATGTTACCTTAGAAGCATTCAGAAGGAACTCCCTAAGAAGAAAACAAAACTTTAAACAGGCAATTACCGTCTCCTCTTTGAGTGGTTTCATCATAAGCACAAAGCAAAACAAAAAGTACTCACAGAGGCTCTCGGAAATGCACTCAGCATTTGAAAACGGTCTCCAAAGGAAAGTCCTGAAGACCTTGTTTCATCCTCACTGCGGGATCACGGGTAATAACACTGAGCAGCCCTGACTACCTGCCATGGTCCTCTTTGAGCAAGTGAAGAATGAAGGCAGAAGGAAGGGACTGAGAGGGACAGGAGGGTCCCAGCTTCACTAGACACCAGAGGCACTCCCCCCCTTCGGAAGTATTGGAACAGATAAAGGAAACCTACTACAAATTGTGTCAAGAGCCCAACTGATGTCAAATTTTTCTTTTCTTTCTGCCTATTTATTTTGGACAGATGGTTGCAGATACTATTAAGTTGAGCTATGAGGGAGAAAATATATATGCTTATATACATACAAATATACACATATGTAAATATACATATGTACATAGACACACGTATCTAGCACTAAACACCACGAACACGACAAAAAAAAAAAAAAAAATCTGAGCGGCTTCATAGTTACAAAACAAACAAACTTCCGCAAGAAACAAGCAGGAGCCAAGCACGCGCGAGGCATGACGACCGGAGCTGTGGGCTTCTTTACCTGCTGCGGCACAATCTGTGAACTGTTCCCCGATAGTTGCTAACAACAACTCTTTCCAAACTGTGGACTGATGTGGGCAAAGAATAAAAAACAAAAACAAAACAAAACACATATATATTTTTAGACAGTTATCTTCAGGAGCTAGACAAGTTACATCTTCTTCAACTTCACATGCACTTTCTGTGCCCGTATTTGGAGCCCGCAGACATCTCCAAATCGTAGGTGTACACGTTTACAAGGGTGGCATGTGTTGTATTGGTTTACAAATAAGCTTACACGGATACAAGGGATCCAAAGTCTTATGAAAGCTAATCTTTAGTAAAACCACTGGTGAAATTCAGAAGAGTAGGGAAAAATGCATTCAAAGGACTTAAAACTTTTCAATTCTTTTGCTTCTCATCATTCAAAATGTATAAACTGACTATATATTTATATATAAGCTGAATGCTATCAGCAAAATCCTTCTCTTTAAAACCTTTCTTTTTCTTTTCTTTCTTTTCTTTTCTTTTTTTTTTTTTTACAGCTTATAAAGTGCTTCAAAGGGTACACAAGTGAAGAACACTTGAGGAAATTTCTTGTTTACTTAATACTAGAGACTTGGAAAATTCCATTCACCTGAGGCAGACTGTTTGTGCTGGGTGATAGAACTTTGCGCATGAATGTATGCAGTTTCCCTGGAAGTTAGTACCGTTCTGGGGTACCTCCTACTAACACTGGAGTTCCTTCTACTCAAGATCTACTAAAGCCATCCAACAGACAGCCAGAAGCCACTCATGGGTTACTGGAGGCCTAAAAGGTCTGCCAGTTATTCCCTTTAAAAAGTTCTTGGTCCCATTTATCCTCCCTGCCATGGTCCACAGGCTCCAAAGTCTCCCAGAAGTGGGTTTGAACCCTGAGAGGCTGCTGATTGTCTGTGACTCAAGTATGTTATCAGCCTCTCTAAGCTCCAGTTTCTTTAGGTGAACAAGAAATGATAACAGGGCTGACCTCCCTGGGTTGCTGTGACTATGAAATTAGTAAATGAACTTGTTCACAGTGCTCAGCACAATGATTTAAATGGAAAGGCACAACATTTAAGATCCACCCCATAAATAGCTACCTGTTTGCTGTATGTCAGGTGCTCAAAACACATTAACTATTAATATAGTAATAGTGTTTATTGTTACGTCCTCATGAGCTTAAAGCAGCCTAGCTGAATTTTTAACCAAGGCCAGGGCAGTTAAATGGGAACTGAGATGTGACCTCTCACCCTCAAGGAGGTTTTTCTTTTCTATTTCCTAGACCCTCCCTTCTGGCCTTCTGGTCTATTAGCTTTCTATCTAGAAATCATCGTTTCCGTTTTCCATCTGTCCAACCACAGTTCTTTATGCTGTTAATGATGAACTTAAGAGTGGGAGGAAGTTAGGGGTAAGGAGACCTAACTCTCCTTCTTTGAATTCAGACAAGGTTGACCCACAAGACTGCCTCTGGTTGATGATTAAGAGTAGGCCGACCTGCCTGGGATGAGGGCACTCATACGGACTTCAAAGTACGACTGTGACCAACGTGGCCAAGTGAGCTAACAAGGAGAGAAAGGACAAACTGCCTTTCAGCCACTTTCCAATGAATGTTGACACCATGATTGCTTCTACTGGAGTTCAAAGTCTACTGTGAGTAAACAAAGAATATGAAAAGGCAAAAAGCATTCTTAGTGAAATTAAAAAAAAAACACTTACATTTTCTCATCTCAGATATTCTCGGCTCTCTCTCTTTTTTAGAGGGGGTGAGTGGAGGGACTTCATATGCCTTGCTCGGTTTGTTATTTGCTCCCCTGGTATTTTTTATTATGTATGCCAAATAACAGTCACATCTCAGAGCTACACATCTTGACTAATAGTTTGTGCCTTTGACAAATAAATCTGGTCATATCTTTAGGTCTGTGCTTATAGGGAAATGACTCTGGCTCAAACATATGGGTCCCTGGAGACATTTCAATTCTTTGAGCTTATCCACATGAAAGAAACCATGAAGAGGTGAGAATGGGTAGCATTTCCCCTTCGTCCATTTTCAAAGAAGATTTTTGGTCTTCCAGGGCTTAAATGACTTTAATGTTCACATTTCTTTCTAGTCACTATAATGAATTAAAGCCCACTCCTGGGAAATCTGCATCTCTGAGGCTTGGCCACTGCAAACCAGCATCCCCCCAGGTCATCACACCAACCAGGTTGTCATCAGCTCCAGGAGGAGGCTGGCCATCATGGCTCGTGAAACCCTAAGGAATGGTGAGATGCAAGCCTCCCCATTCCCCATGCCATGGTCATTCTCAGAACCGCCTTTGTTCCCCAGAGGAGGAGGGATGAGACTTCGCTGGGAAGGATCCCCCTTCCTACTATGTAAAACCAACTTCCACGTGTTAGTCGTGGCTGGCAAGGCAATGACTGCCATGAAGATAATCAATCAGCCTTTCTGTAAAGTTTGTGGGCGTTGACTCTTACAAACTACATGATGCAATCACACGATTGCACCATTTCTACAGGGAAGCACAGTTCTGCATTTTCAAGGTGACAGCGTGGGGCAGAAAACCACCAAGTCTGAACAGAATTTCCCACCCCCAGGCACGTGTGGAGACTACCAGGTAAGCAGGCTGTATGAAAAGCACCAAATGCCCATCGCAGGCAGTCCACAACAATCCCAAGCTTAGCCGGTTCTAGAAAAGGGTCAGAAGAAACCTACCGTGCTGTCCTTGGGAACTTTCATCTTCCATACGCCTCCCTTTGCATTACTCTCCTCTTCCCTGGATCAAAGACCAACGTTTAAAGTTATACTCAAGGATTAAGGGGTTCTACATACGTTTAGATTAAGTATTCCAACATAAAAACAGAAGCGACTGGGCATTTTTCAATAAACTCTCCCCCAGGCCTTTTATTGGAAACAGAAGCAGATGAAAGAAAAAGAAAAGAGTTAGGGCCAGGGAGGGAAGAAAGTGGAATTCAGCAGCTACCGGGGCAGGGTGGGGGATGAGGCACCAGTTTTCATCCTCAGTGAGGTGGTGTTGAGAGGCCCCCTTGGCTCTCTGGGGACGGACAATCGATACAACTGTTTCACGTGTGAAAGGTCTTTATACTGTAGCATCACGTTCATGACAAGGTCTCGCTTGATTCTCATAGCAATCTTGTGTCATGGGCCTAATAAGAGTCCCTGTGATGGACATCTGCTGTGTTCCCCTCTTTAATATCTGCTGCCTCTCTGGTAGGAGCAGCTCAACTTCCCCTTGAGGAACCACCACCTGGCCCCTACTCTAACGTCAGACCCACTATCTGATAGGGTTGATTCCACCTTCCGGTTGCAGAGATGAGTTTACAACCCAGGTCTGCTGTGAGAATATTGCCCCTTCCTTGTCTCTTGGACAGGCCCAGCGAGGGCTAGAGAATGCTGACATTGATAAACTTGCAAGGGGTAAGACCGGAGCTGGTGAAGGCCATTTTGCTACCACAAAAGGGAGAAAATTAAACCTGGAATTAAACCTAAAATTAGGCCTGAAAATTAAACCAATGCAGAAGGAAACAAAACAAATATGACGGGGAGCGCCAGATTCCTGGTAACATTTAAGCACCCAGATCTGCTGGAAATCCCAGTGAATTTCTCAGTTACAGGTTCAAAAAAAAAATCCATTTTTTGCTCAAATTAGGTTTCTGCCATTTGCTAGTCAATGAGCTGAGATACATTACCATTTATTAATGAGTAAATAACTCAGAAAGGTTGAATGACATAAGGATTTATTACTAATTGGGACCCCAGTCTGGACAAACCAACGTACTGTCCACCACTCTCATCACTACGCCAAGCTATTAAAGAAGGAGAACACTAGAACACTCCCCGCTAGACCCTGGGCCATGGTCAGTATCACAGACTTTCCACGGGGTCCATGTGAGAAGCATGTCTTAGGGGACATGATCTTTTATGAGGTTCACAACAATTTCCCTCCCTCCTTGACCTCAAGTTACCCATTAGACACTTACCAAAGTGGTCGCCTCTCTCCTCTCATTAAATGATAACTACATCTCAAAGGCAGGCTAGTCACCGGAGGGATATTATTGTACACACTCCAGAATATCTTTAAAAAGAAAAACACTGTGTTTAATATAGCCAGTATTGATTTACTATGTTGCTAGATTATAAAATTAATGCATTAAAGAAAAAAATTTGATACTCATTAAGTTTTATCCATTCAAAATAGATTTTTTTCTCAGTATCACTTCTAACTTTCTGCTAGAGAATGTAATATAACATTAAAGAATGTCTCTTGCTGAGCTGGGTGTGTGCCTGTAGTCCCAGCTACTCAGAAGGCTGAGGCAGGAGGATTGCCTGAGCCCAGGATTTCAAGGTTGTAGTACACATTGGTTGTACCCGTGAATAGCCACTGCACTTCAGCCTGGGCAACATAGTGAGACCCTGTCGCAAGAAAGAAAGGAAGGAAGGGAGGGAGGGAGGAAGGGAGGGAGGGAGGGAGGGAGGAAGGAAGGAAGGAAGGAAGGAAAGAAAGAAAGAAAGAAAGAAAGAAAGAAAGAAAGAAAGAAAGAAAGAAAGAAGGAAGAAAGGAAGGAAGGAAGGAAGGAAGGAAGGAAGGATGGAAGGAAGGAAGGGGAAAGAAAGAAAGAAAAAAAAAAGAAAGAAAGAAAGAAAGAAAGAGTTCCTTGCTGTTGTCAGCCAAGTTCTTTGTTCTTTGTTTCAGGAAGCTATGGTTATTAAGCAAACATTCTTATGTAACATGCCTATACATAAAGCTGGAAAGGATCTTGCTAATGATTTTTGTGACAGGTAGATGGTATCTAACAAAGCCTTCAGGACTGAATATATGCATTGAACTGTATTTCCTTATAACAGACTCTGTCTTGTCTCTAAGCCTGGAAGGAGTCTGTGATACTTTGACTTGGGGGCAGGGGTAAAGGAGGAAGCAAAGGGGAACCACCTTAGGCACTCTGTCTTCCTTCCTTTCCCCTCCTAGAAGGAGCAAGGAACAGCTCAGCTGCTGAAGCAAGGAGCTGCCCATGATTCAGGGTGTATCTGCATGTTTGTGTCCTCCTAAAATTCGTATGTTGAAATCCTAACCCCTATTGGATGAGATTAGCAGGTGAGGCATTTGGGAGGTAATGAGGTCATGAGGGTAGGGCCACCATGACAGGATTAGTGTCCTCATAAGAAGAGGGAGAAAGCTAACCCTCTCTTTGCCACATCAGGATACAAGGAGAAGGCGGCTGTCTGTTAACCAGGAAGTGGGCCCTCACCAGAACCTGCTCATGCTGGCTCCCTGGTCTTGGACTTCCAGCCTCCAGAACTATGAGAAGCAAAGAGTTGCTGTATAACCTGCCTAGTTTATGGTATTCTGCTATAGTAGCCTGAACTAAGACACAGGGTAACTGGTAAACAGAAACAGATTATATAAAAATAATAAAGTAATAGTAATAAAAACAATAATGGTACCATGAAGTGATATTGAGCTATTCTGTATTCTAGGCTTTGTTCTGTGAACTTTTACATGTTTATGTAATTTATCCTAATGACAATCTTATGGGAAGAAATGATTACTATCCTTGTTTTCTGGATAAGGAAACCAAGGCAGACATTAACCTGTCCAAGAATCACTGTTTGGTATGCCCATTAGGATTAGGATGAGGATTGAGGCTACGAAGAAGAAAATGCACCCTGGTTTGTTTGGAATGGGTTGTAGAATTACTACGCTATGAAGTCTATGCATAGAATTATTGTGCAAACAAGAAATACCATTCTGTGTGGTGAGGTAAGTAAAGGGTGATTACCTGGGTCTCCTAGTGGGTCTGAGGAAAACACTAAAAGTAACAGAGCAATTAGAAAAATGAATCCTAGGGCCTCATGAATTGAGTCGCATGGGTGGAATGGAATTTTATCTATGTTAAGGATACTCCTGATGGGTTGTTCAAAACTGTTTTATGTAAAAAAAAATGAAATAAAGCTGAATTAATTGCAAAGGTGGCAGTGATGAACTGTAAGGTAAAACTAAAGACAAAAAACTCCCTGATGGTAGACTAATTAATTGAGAATCCACCTTGCCTCCCTTCTAATAAAATGGTGCCAGTGCAGGTAGCAGCTGAAAGTAGATTTGTAATAACAGCAGATCCTCAAACAGATATCTGTCCTTATGAAGGCACCTATCTTATAAATGCGTTGCTCTTTGTGCAAATAATATTATGCCAATATTTTAGTTTCTGTTTGTGGTGTGAGTGTGAATACACAGAGCTGGAATCTGAACCCAGACAAATGGATTCCAAAATCCCTGTTCTTAACCACTCATCTGTTTTCTTTGATGCCATTGCTACATGTTTTAGGCATATATTCCTCCAATCTTGGAAGCCATAGGCCAGGTCAAGGAGCCACAGAAAGAGGGACACCTGTTGAAGATGTTTTCCCACCAGTAAGATGCCCTGAACTCCACTGAGTCTGGTGGTTGTCTTAACTCCAGCCTGAGATCCCTGCTATGATGTGGCAATGACCTCTGCAGAATTTATGGAAAAAATGATGCCAAAATGAAGACCCCTGACGAAGGTAAAACCAATAGGACTTCGGTTCTGGCAAACTTCAAGTCTCCTAAAAGGCATCCCATACCCCTGCCAAAGTTCCCAAATCCTGACTTTTTACCTGGTATTTGAAGCACCTTGAAAAAAATACAATATGCTTCTTCCATTCCAAAGAGAAGAAAAACACTCTAACGATTGTAGCTTTAGAAGCTGCTTCTTTTTTTTTTTGAGACAGAGTCTCACTGTGCTGCCCAGGCTAGAGTGTCGTGGCGTCAGCCTAGCTCATAGCAACCTCACACTCCGGGGCTCAAGCGATCCTCCTGCCTCAGCCATCCGAGTAGCTGGGACTACAGGCATGCACCACCATGCCCAGCTAATTTTTTCTATATATTTTTATTTGTCCGATAAATTTCTTTCTATTTTTAGTAGAGACGGAGTCTCGCTCTTGCTCAGGCTGGTTTCGAACTCCTGAGCTCAAACAATCCACCCGCCTCGGCCTCTCAGAGTGCTAGGATTACAGGCCTGAGCCACCGCGTCCGGCCAGAAGCTTCTCTTGAAAGCAAAAACAGACAACTAATTTTGTTTGTCTTGGCAAATCAGACAGGAAGAGACTACAGCCCAAGAAGATAAAATGAGAGACTAACACTGACTTAACATATTTATTAAAGCATATATTTGCACATTTGTGCATGAACACAAAATGGCAGCAAAATATCCAGTGACACCATTGAAAAGAGTCCCATTAAAAAAGTATAGGGCATTAAATCAGTCCATTTCCTTGTTTCAAACCTCATCCAATACACAGTATATTTGTTAAGTATGTCTGATCATGAAATAGCTGGTGGAAGGGACCTAGCATCACTCAGCTCCCTAGACCCTCCTCCTCTCCTATGGAAGTGAAAGGGCTGTTACAGCAGAAGCTTGATAATTCATGATTATACTCTCTCTCACATATTTCTTTTTCACTGAAATGCCTAAATTTTACTATAGATGAAAATCTGCAAATAGATTTGAAAAGCCATTAGACTTATAATTAATTCAATCTGGCCTACACACAGAGGATTGCAATAAAAGTAAAACTAACCACAATGTTTATCAACGATGGGTAAGTGCTCTTTTCAAAAGCCTAACCACCACCCAGTGACGAGGAGAGGTATTACATAAAAGTGGGGCATCATTCATTCAGTCAACATTTGTGACGGCCGGGTGCAGGGCACTGCGACAAGTCCTTGGGGAACTGAGCTGACTGCGGGAGGGTCAGCCTTTGACCACAGGAACCAACTGCTTGGTTGGTAAGTTCTCGAACATCAGTCTGGCACCTCTCCTTCAGGAACTGAGGCAGGGCAGACACTTGTCTGAGGGAGTCTAACACCCAGATTTAAGACCTAGGTCTGCATGATAATCTTCACAGGCCAAGTAGCTCTTGGCATCCAAGTTGCCTCCTCTGTAGGAGGAGTACGATATAGCAATTTTATCTGAAAATTCAATGATTAAATGCAAAGTGGAAGCACGTGGTCAGCCTCAAGTAAGGAAGTGGGATTACACTTGTTAACTACGGTGACCAATAAATCTCCACCTATGAGTTCTGACTGGAACAATTATGCCCCACCTGATGGTCTTCTGCCAAATAGATAATCATTCATTACCAGGAAAACTGGCAAATTTCCACCTCAATTTCCTACTGGAATGTTCTAAAGAAAAAAAAAAAATAGAAAAGAACCTACTTGAAAGCTGAGAAGAAAGGATGCCATGTGTTGACAGACAATAAAGTGATATATCTGTTTTGTAAAACAAATCAAAAACAAAGCCACCCAGCAGATACACCTCAAAAAAAAAAAAAAATCCAAGACCTCTCCCAAGGGTTGTAGCATGTGCAGTAGGAGAGTATTTCTGAAATAGTAAACAAATATTTTTGCTCATTAGGTATTTCAAGTTGCCTAGGGCTTGCCACCAGCTGAATCAACAGCATTTATGGGCAGGACAGACAGAGACCAGAACAGAGTAAGCAACTGAAGAGCTTAATGGATGCTTTTAACTCACAATAGACACAAAGGCTGAAAGCAAAGTGCTTCTGATTTCTAAGAGCTAGATACTTGGGAGAGAAATGTAGTTTGCTTTGAATTCCAAAAGGGGCTTGATTCAAAGAAAGAGCTAAAATTTGGAGTTCTGATCATAAAGTAGATGAGATGCTTGTTAGGACGTGAGGGCAACTTCCTGCCACATAGGATGTCAGTTAATATAATACAAACTCTGAGGTGGGGAGCTAAAAGCTTGGAAAGGAGAGTGAGGTTCAAACCTTGAGAGGATGGGAGAGAACCCCACAAAAAGTTTGGGGACACCTAGCGCAGTGTGTAGCCTGCTTCCTGTATACCACACTGCCCATGAGGCTGCAAGACTCCGACAGAAGGCCCTCACTCCTGCAGTGCTGAGCCACATGTAGCCTGATCTGAGAACAGCTGGGGAGGCAGGAGGGCTTGTCCTTGCTGGATAGGACTGTCACAGCCTTACAAAGTTCCCCTTGTTCTGGCGGGATGTGGGGAAGGCAGCCAACATTTCCAAGTCCACAACTTGGAGCATGAAATTGCTGGAAAGCCTATGGATGGTAAAGCCTGGGGTCTAGATGACGTGTGTGTACACGGTAGGGGTCTTCATGGTATGAGGTTATGGCAGGGCCACAGACGGTGGGCACAGCCCAAAGATCAGATGGGATCAGGTGTATTTCTGTATATGCCAGTTCATGCACAGAAGGGGAAGAGGGCATTTTCCGCAAGAGACCCTTAAACTGGAAGAGACCATATTTTAATTGGTAAAGTTAAACCTCACCCCACCCCACCCCAATACACACACACAATGGCCTCCACTGCCATGAGCAAACATGGAGGGTCATGAGCAATTTGACTTTGGTTATAGTTCTGCACAATGGTGTTGTGACTATAGATGCTGATCCTATTATATGTATAATGAATAAATTAAATGATGGATAAAGAATCCTGTTATACTTGATATTAAGTCAGTGCTAGACAGAGCTATGAAGCAGACCTGGCTTCAGCTCCTTTTCTGTCTTTGTTTTCTCCCTCTCTTCCCTCAAGATCTCCCTTCACCCGAGTGGTTCACTCCGGGTCATTCCATTGCAGGATGCCACCCACCGTGGGCTACCCTGCTGTGCCCACAGTAGTGAATACGTTGGATTAATCTTTCCATCATCCTGCATTATCAATACTGACCTATAAAACTTCTCCTTAGGAAGGAACAGCCTTCATTTCTCAAGGGTTTGGAAAGCAATCTGTTGCCCTAACTTAATTGACTCATAAGGGCCAAAAACTCCACGGTCAGGTGGCTTGAGCTGTTACAGGATGAAGTCCTGATATTAGCGACAGTACATAAATGACTTTAGCACATGTGGGAAGAACATTCTTTTAACTCTAATAGATTTTAT
Organism: Avahi laniger; assembly: GCA_963575035.1. Lineage (NCBI taxonomy): Eukaryota > Metazoa > Chordata > Mammalia > Primates > Indriidae > Avahi > Avahi laniger. Next base: position 38,097 of record CAUYSK010016367.1, on the reverse strand, counting down.
ATATTATTTTTTTTTTTTTTTTTTTTTTTGAGACAGAGTTTCACTCTCTTGCTTGGAGTGAGTGCCGTGGCGTCAGCCTAGCTCACAGCAACCTCAAACTCCTGGAACTCAAGCAATCCTACTGTCTCAGCCTCCCAAATAGCTGGGACTACAGGCATGTGCCACCATGCCCGGCTAATTTTTTCTATATATATTTTTAGCTGTCCAATTAATTTCTTTCTATTTTTGGTAGAGATGGGGTCTCACTCTTGCTCAGGCTGGTCTCGAAGAGAAATACTCTTAAATGCAGCTGAATAAGTTTGTTCACAGGACATTTCAAAATTCTTAATTTGCTATTGGACATTGTAAATCTTCCAGGAAGGAATAGAACGTGCAGTATTTCTTAAATTTACTTAACCATGGAACTTTCTTTCCCCTCTTTTTTTTTTTTAACGTCTGTTCATTTTTTGTGACACTGGTATTTCTGAGGAACACAGTTTGGGAAAACATTACCATAGTTTATTGTTTCTAGGTGGTTCATGTTCTGTCTTAGAATCACCTGAGAGCATGTTAAAAAAGCACACTTTTGGGTCCCACTCAGACCTGTTCTGTGCCCAGGAATCTACATTTTAATAAGCTTTGGGGATAATTTGTATGCTTCCTAGAAGCAGTGACAGATTAGACAGAACTGGGCTAGAATCCTATTACTTAACACATTAACTGCCATGTGAGTTGTATTTAACTTGGGCTAATTTTGATCCAGGGGCCTCGTGAAGCAAAACCCTGCAGTTGGTTTGTGAAAATCTTACTTGTTGATATTCTTACTGTTACAGTTAATATTGACAATTTAATTCTAAAAACGTGGATTGCGTTGCATATAACTCACGCATAGAAAACAATAAAAAATAACGAACTAGAAAGGATCATTTTGTTTTAATAAAACACCATGGCCTTAAGGAAAAATAATTTTTTCTAGTGTGGCAATCAATGTGTTAACAGTTGTATGTCCTTGGACAAACCATCTAAGGGCTCTGAGCCTCAGTTTCCTCACCTGTAAAAAGGAAGAAGTAATACGTGTAAGGGCTGAAAGGAGGATGAAATGCAGGAAGCCCTACAGGGAGCTTGGCACATTGTTAGTACATAGCACATGCCAGTGCTTGGTGGCAGCTCTTGCTGCTGTGATTGCTCTTACTATGCCACGCTGCCTGGGCTATGCTAGGAGTGAAATACCAGAAAGTAGTATAGAGAGAAAAGTGTCTGGAATAGAAAAAGAAATGGTACTTTTTTCCCCACCATACCTGTGTCCACTTCCTGGTCCCAGGTGTTCTAAAAAGGAAATGTGTTGTTTTAAAGCATCTCAGGCCGGGCGTGGTGGCTCACGCCTGTAATCCTAGCACTCTGGGAGGCCGAGGCGGGTGGATCGCTCAAGGTCAGGAGTTCGAGACCAGCCTGAGCAAGAGCAAGACCCCGTCTCTACTACAAAATAGAAAGAAATGATTGGACAACTAAAAATACATATATATATATATAAAGCCAGGCATGGTAGTGTATGCCTTTAGTCCCAGCTACTTGGGAGGCTGAGGCAGGAGGATCGCTTGAGCCCAGGAGTTTGAGGTTGCTGTGAGCTAGGCTGACACCATGGCACTGTAGCCCTGGGCAACAGAGCAAGACTCGGTCTCAAAAAAAAAAAAAAAGCATCTCAGTGTTGCCTCCCCTCCCCTCACTACATAGCCCTGGAGGATTTTAGCCTATTGTTAAGATTCAAAATTCCTGTAATTTTCCACTGCCTCCAGCCCAGGGTACTCAAGCATGGACTGGGTGTTGGAATAGTAAAACCCAAGCACCCTTTGGTTCTATGAGGGAATCATCTTGGTGGATTTCAGTGTTTAAGATCTTGGTCTGTGAGGCCAGAGAGATTTGGCTTCAAATCCCTGCTCTGCCACTTCCTTGAAGGATTTTGTTACAAATATGAGTCTCAGTTTCCCCCTCTTTAGAATGGGGTCATAACAGTACTTACCTCAGAGTTACTGCAAAGATTAAATGAGATAATCCACATAAAGTGCTTGGCATGTAGTGAATAATCCAAGTGGAACAGTAATGTATGTATGTAGATTGAAGAATCGGTGTGCTAAGTATTAAACGAGAGTAAGTGTAAGGTGCTGGCAGAGCACAGGAGGGATACCTAACTCGGTCTAAGGGTGCATAAAGACTTCTTAGAGGGGGTGATGTTTAAGCCAAAAACGGAATCACCGGTAGGAGTTAGCTGGGTAAAGAAAGGAATGGTGTTCCAGTAGAGGAAACAGCTGCACAAAGACCAGAAAGCAAGTAAGACAGCTCAGTATTGTGGAGAACTTTAAGATCAATTTAGTTGTGATGAGGGGAAAGGGGTAAGAAATGAGACCAGGAAGTTAAGCAAGGGCCAGATCCCAAAGGGCCTTTTTGGGGAGTGTGACTTCATCCTAAGAGCAGCGAGGGAACCAGTGAAGAGTTTTGTCCCATTTGTGCTTTGGAGCGATTACCGTGGGCACTGTGAGAATGGATTGAGGCAGGGAGATTAGTTCCGAAGCTACTGCATTAATCTAGGCTAAGGAGGACAGTGACCTGGTGAAGGTGGATTTGAGAAGCATTTGGGAGATAGAGTTGAGAAAATTTGGTGCCGAACTGAGGTGACAGAGGGCAGGAAAGAGGAGGTGCCCAGGAGAGCACTAAGGCTTTAGGTTTGGGTGACTGGGTGGAAGGGGTTCCATTCGCTGAGAAGGGAACGCAGCGGGAGGAATGGGTTTGGAGGGCGTGTCCAGAGGCTGTTGGCTGTGTGGGTCTGTAGCTCAGGAGAGAGGAAACGGAAGAGAAAGGTTTTGGAGTGTCAGCACAGAGGTAGTGATTGAAGTCTTGGGACAGTCCTTGGCTCATTGTTTATTGGTTGCATGTTTCTGTCCTTTAAATGTTTTAGGAGGCTCTGCTGGTGAATGCTTGAACCATTCCTTCTGTCGTCTTGTGGTTGTTTAACCCCTTAGCCTCGGCTGCCACCTCCTCAGCAGGCGTTTGAGGGGTAGCTCTGGGGCTTGTCTTTGCAATGCAGCCTCCTCCCTTCCTCATCCGGGCTCAGCTTGGAACAGTCTTTGATACCTCTGAGCTTCACAAGGGTTTGGGGGATAGAAGAGTGAGCCCTCAGAACCGAAAGAAAATACAAAACTTTCTGAGTGGGTTATTTTGAGAGGAAGTAAGCTCCCCACCCCTTGTGGGAAGGCAAATAGAGATTCCGTTACTGACTCAGAGGTTGGATTGAAGGGTCTTTCAGTTTACTTCCAATAGGTGGCTCTCGACCTGAGTCTAGGTGCTGGGGTGGAAAAAAGAATAAGATTCTTCTGAGACTCTTATTTCTGGCCTTGAAGGCTCTGAAAGATCACCTCCTTCCCCCTCTGCCCCCATCTACTATAGAAATTCATCATATGTGACAGAGACATTTAGCACCATCCCTGGCACAGACACATGCTAGGCACTCGCTTATTGAGTGAACAAACAGGAGGAGGCAGTGTAGAGTCATACGGACCCTGTTTGGATCCCAGCTTACCCATTCTAGCTGTGTGATCTCAGGCACATTATTAAACTCTCTGCACCTTCATTTTCTTATCTGTAAAATGGAGATAAGAGCGCTAACCTCACAGACTAAGGATCAGTGAGAGCGGATTGAACGGGAAGCACCTTGCAGAGCCTCTGTAAATGTTAATTACCCCTCTCCCAAGGTATTGAATGTAGCTTGTTTGCAATCAGCCAGAGACCTAGAGATAATTTTCTGTGATGCTTTGGAAGCCGTGGTTACTGAACACTTCCTGTCTTTTTTTCCCCTCTCTTCACAATTTTGTTTTTATCGGTATTAAATACTCTTGGGAAATCTCTCAAAAGGGTTGGCAGCATCGAATTAGTATAAAATAACCGGGACTCTGGTTTTCATTTCTAGTCAGACCTTTGCTCACAGCTCAGTGACCCTGGGAACCATCTCTTCGTCTTCCCCAAACTTCCTCTGCAGCCTGGATTCCGCCTCAGTTGGTAGCGCCTTCGTCTTGTGCAAACTAGAAACCTGAGTCATTCTAAACACTCCCTCTCCTCACTCCCCCTCCATCTCTTTCCTAATCTAATTAGTCACCAAGTCATGTCTAGTCTATCTCTGAAATAGCTTCAGAATCCATTCCATTTTCTCCATCCCCAAGTCTGCTGTCTGGTTCATGCCCTGCCTGCCCAGCACCTGGGCTGCTGCCTCCCCCGCTAGCTCATCCTCCGCGCTGCTGCTGCCGCCGCTGCCGCCACCGGTTACTTCTCTAAACAAGGCTCTGATCACGTTTCTCCCCTGTTGGAAACCCTTCCAGGGCGCTTTGTTTTCTCCAGCATAAAGCCCAAACTCTTTAGAGTGGCGTTCACTTGTTCAAATATTTATAGAGGCTTGCAGGTGCCTGGCAGTGTGCTGGGCCCTAGGGTACCATGATGAATGAGGCCCAGCAGATGCGCCTGGGGAGCGTACTGTTGGCAGGGGGAGATACCAGACAGACAGAAACTACTCTTACACACGAGTAACTCACAGTAACTGAAAGGAGGCAGGAGAGGTGTTTGGTCAAGGATTGGGTAAAAGGCCTGCCTTTGCGTAGCCCATGCCCTGACCACACCACGCTTGCTCATGTAAGCCTTTGTCTTTCTTCTCCCTCCGTCTGAGTGTCCTTCCCTGCCTTCCTTTTGGGGAATGCCTGTGCATCCTTCAAAGACTAACTCCAGTATCACTGCTGCTTCCTCCAGGAAGCCTTCCTTGACCCACTTCATGCACTGTTCATTTGATTATTCATTCACTCAGTGAACAGAACAAATTCCTCTGTCCATGCTTCTTCATAGCATGTAAGTAGTTTTTCTGATGGCACTGATCATATTGTATCGTAATTATCTATGGGCTCCTCAAGGGCAGGGCCTCATCTAGTTCCCCAGACCCACTGCAGAGCCCAGCGCAATATCGTCATTGTGCAAGTGCTTGCTGAATGTCACTGAACAGCACCGTACCTCAGTTTCTTCATCTGAAAAATAGACTTGCTAAACACCTTCCTTTTTTTCTGTTAGCCAAGATTCTGCCAGTAGTGCTTGTGTATGTGAAAGTGCGTTGGGCTTTAACACAGAAGGGCTTTAATGCAGGGCAGAAAGGAAAGGGTTTAGTTGCTGCCAGACTACCTCAGGTCCCTGGAGTGTGATAGCAGGAAGAGCAGAACACCTGCCCGGCAGTACCTGCTTTGTTGGCCTGGGGACATTTCCCAGGGGGAAGCACTTTGCTGAGGTACCCCTGGCCAGGTACAGTTTATGGCTTTGCTCACAGGGCTTATAGTGGAACAGCTACTTCCTGGCCTGGTGTCCAGCCTGTTCTTTGGGTGTGCCCAGAGTGTGCACAGTCCCCACCTCCTTTCCACCCCACACTGGACTCCTGTGCCCTGCTGCTTAAGGAAAGAGCACTGCAGCAGGAGGCCGTGGGAGTCAGTGGGTGCGGGGGAGGTGGGCGAGTGGTCCAGGCCCACCTCTGCCTCCAACTTGGGCAAGTCCCTTCCCCTCTCCTGGCCCTGCTTTCCCCATCTGTAAAATGAGGGGTTTAGGTTAATTGACTGGCCTTCAGGGTACCTCTCCTGTTACACCACTACAGCCCCATTGGGAACCTTGTTCATTCTTTAAGTCCCAGCTCAAACGCCGCTTTTTCGTGGAAGCCCTCCCTGATTTTACCCCCTTTCCTTTACAGTCCCTGTGGCACACGGCTTATGTGTCCATTTTAAATACCTGTTTCCTGGCCGGGCGCAGTGGCTCACACCTGTAATCCTAGCACTCTGGGAGGCCGAGGAGGGCAGATTGTTTGAGCTCAGGAGTTCGAGACCAGCCTGAGCAAGAGCGAGACTCCGTGTCTACTAAAAAAAATAGAAAGAAATTATCTGGATGACTAAAAACATATAGAAAAAATTAGCCGGGTGTGGTAGCGCATGCCTGTAGTCCCAGCTACTCGGGAGGCTGAGGCAGGAGGATCGCTTGAGCCCAGGAGTGTGAGGTTGCTGTGAGCTAGGCTGACACCATGGCACTTACTCTAGGCCGGGTAACAGAGTGAGACTCTGTCACAAAAACAAAAAAAATAAATAAATACCTGTTTCCTTATGGTGTTTTGTTAGATGTTACGGAGAGTGTTTCCATGCTTCTCCTGTTAGCTGTGAGCACCTTCAGATTGTTCCACTCTCCTTTATACCCGCCCAGAGTTTAGCTGGCCCAGGACTTTGCCGACAGTAATAATATAATAATAGCAATAGCAGCTGTGTTTCATGTATGATTTATTGATCATTTGCTTTATGCCAGGCACTGTTGTAAAAACAAGTCATCTTATATTAGTGGTTTTCAGACTGTCTTTTGAGTCACTGTGAGGGTTCTTTAGAGGCTCCCCCAGAATCTATCAAGGGAGGGGCCCCTCATGGTTGCATCTATGGAACCCCCACCTTGCTTCAGCCAGAGGAACTTTCTTTTACGAATTTTATTTATTTTTTTAAATCAAAAGGTTTTATAGGCAAAATTGAAACTAACAGAATTTTGCAAGATTATTTCTCGTAATCTGCAGAACAGTCCAGTGAGGATGAGATGATTACATTTTAGTCGTGAGGGAGCAGACTCAGAGAGATTGAGCCACTGGCCCCATCATGAACTCAGCTGGTGAGAACAGAGATTTGAATCGAAATCTGTCTGTGACTTTATCTCCTATAATAGCGATGGCAGCTTGTAGTGAGGAAGCGCTTCCACGATGCTGAGGGGGAGAAGTAGCACGGCCTGCTCCTGCCCCCCCCCAAAAAGCCTCTCTTCCTTGAACACATAGGCCCCTTTTAGATGACCATCAGTTTGGCCTTAGCATTGAGGATGATGGTCCCAGAAGCTGTCAAACGCAACAAAAAGAGAAAGCCCAGACTCTCAGTGGCTAGGCCACTGCTATGCCTCCAGGTTGAGCTAGGACGTGTCTAGATGGTACCTTCCTCATAGCTGGGCCCAGCTGCTCTCTGTGCCCTTGAGCTCTGCTCCTTGCAGATGTGTTAGGGCTGTGCTCTGCCAGGCCCTGCGCTGGCCATCCGGGGAGATGGAGCGGAACGCTCTTAGCCTCAGGGGTCCCTGGCTGGTGGCGTGGGGAGGTAGAGAAGAGAGGGATGCTCCCCTGTGTGCTCTAGTGCACAAATGCCCTGGACTTAGAGGAGACGTGGGTTCTGGTCCCAGCCCCTCCACACAGTCTGTGTGACTTTTGTGGACTTCAGCTTCATCCTCTGTAGGAGGCTGCTATTAACGGTTAATGTATATTGAGTGCTTACTCTGTGTCAAAATGCTTCACATTTTGTTCACATACCAACCTTAGAGGTAGGCACTATTATTATTCTCATTTTATAGCAGAAGATACTGAGTCTTAGAGAGGGAAAGTCATTCGTCCAGTTAAATTGGAAGAACTTGAACTTGAACTGGTCTTTTTAACCACTATACCATATTGCCTTAGGAATAGGGTCTCCCCTGCCTGCCTCACAGAGTCATGAGTGAGGACAGGGAAATGTTTTTGCTTCGTGAGCTGCAATAGGGTATGGAAGACATGCTGTGGATGAATCCATGCTGTGGATCCATCATTTGTGACTGGTGAGGGTTGGGGATGTTGGGTGGAGACCACATTTGTGCTCCAAATTCTGCAGATAGAGATGGGAGTACCTCAGGGTGGACATTTGGAATTCTATTTGATTCACTTGCCTACTCATTCTTCCGGTAAATATTTACCGAACATCCATCCTGCACTGGGAGCTGGGGATAAAGTGGCGAACCAGACATGATCTCAGCCCTTGTGGAGCCCCTTGGTGTGCAGAAAAGGGGAGTCAGGAGGGCAGGATTCCAGCCCTGATTCTGCAGCTCTTGATTTTGGGTAACTCATAGCTCCTCTAGAAGCTTCAGTTTGCCCATATGAGCAATAGGATCGTAATTCCAACCCTACCATAGGATGAGTTGAAAGAATGGCAATGGAAGTGCTTTATAGCTGTAAAATGCCATACTGTGACTAGTTTCTGGCCTCATCATTCTGACTGATGTCTCGCTCTTCCTGCAGGGCTGCCCAGGAGCTGCAGGACAAGCTCCAGGAGCTCCTCCGGGTAGCTACTACCCTGGACCTCCCCATGGTGGAGGGCAGTATGGCAGTGGGCTACCCCCTGGTTATGGCGGTCCTGCCCCTGGAGGCCCTTATGGACCACCAGCCGGTGGAGGGCCCTATGGACACCCCAGTCCTGGAGGACCATATGGCGGTGCGGCCCCAGGGGGCCCCTATGGTCAACCACCTCCAAATGCCTACGGTGCCCAGCAGCCCGGGCCTTATGGACAGGGTAAGTAGGGATTCTCGGATTCCATGTGCCTCTGACTTGGTTCTGAGTTCTCCACAGCCCATCCTTGTCCTTCCTGTGGCTGTGCAGGCACCCTGGTCTCTAGCTCCTTAACGTCTCGCTTCCAGCTTCAGCTTGCATCTGCAGAGTGAGAAGTCTGTCAGGTAGCTTTGCTGTGGTAACAGCAACTCCAAAATCTCCTTGGCTTACAGCAGCAAGTGCTTATTTCCATTGCTTGCTCGAGCTTAATTACTCTTGCTTACATGTCGGTAGCTGTGGGCTGGCTGCTGAGTTTCTGTTCCACTTGTCTTCTCATTCTGGGATCCAGGCAGAAGGAGCAGCCCATATTTGGGGTATGTTATCTTTGTGGCAGAGAAAAAAGCAGAAGAGCTAGCAGGAATGCACAATGCCTCTTAAAGTTTCTGCTCTGAAGTGCTGTATGTCTTGTGCACTCACATTCTTTTGGCCAGGGCACATCCCCTGGCAAGCCTGATATCAGTAGGATGGGAATGGATGTTCCTCTCGTGGAGCTCTGCAAGCCACCAGGCAGTGGGAGAGGATGCACAGTGCTCTCACAGGGAAGGGAGATTAGCAGATAATTCGAGGTAATAATGTGGTCTACCACGGGGAGAAACTCAGTTTAAATATCCCTTATTCTGTAAAATGTCTCAGACTACACACATTCCCAGGCTCTCTGCTAAGAACTTTATTTTGCTGTTATCTTGTTTAATCATCACAAAATCTTGGGAAATGAGTTCAGTTTAGAAATTGGGGCATCAATACTCAGGAAATTATACATTTTGCCTAAAGTGCATAAGCTAGTAAGTATCAGAGAGCAAGGATTTGAATCCAGGTCTGCTTTGATTCCAAAGCCTGAATTCTGTACAAGCCACACAGACCACACTGTTACAGAAACTCTCCTGCTGGGGAGGACACTGCTGTTTTAGGAAGGTAGGTGGAACCTGCCTGGATTTCCCATGCAAAGAGGTCAGACTAGTCCCTCAGTCGGGCAAGCCTTTTTCCCTCTGGCCTCACTGGGCTTCAGGACTGGGCAGTGTGGTTTCTGTCCTCCACAACTGCTTGTGGCTGTCTCTGATACTTTCTTGTGTGAAGGAGCCCCTTTTGTGGCCAGTTAACTCAGCATCCTAAGATAGACTTTTCTGTTTCTCTGTTTTCATCAACCACCCATTCCCAGCTCACCTTTTCCAGAGAATTCTTGATATACTGGAGGGGTACAGGCCCCTTCCTGTTCTTTAGAAACATAAAATCAAACAGAGAGGTGACTAAAGCACTATCTGAAAAGCCCAAAGAGCTCATGGAGTAGAAATTAACTGTAGGTACTCGTGAGTCTATACCAGTGGCCCTCTTGCATTAGCCTGAGGATGTCAGCTTGATTGAAGGCTGGTGGTGGGTGAATTTGTGAGGCTTTGTGTGTAGGGAAAACCTATAGCCAGGGAGGCCCGAGGCTGGCCCTTCCCAGCATTTTTGCCAGTTGGCCTTGAGACCTGGGCCTGACTTCCCTGGTTCACACCCTGCCTCCAGGTGGTGTCCCCCCCAACGTGGATCCCGAGGCCTACTCCTGGTTCCAGTCGGTGGACTCCGACCACAGTGGCTACATCTCCATCAAGGAGCTGAAGCAGGCTCTGGTCAACTCCAACTGGTCCTCGTTCAATGACGAGACATGCCTCATGATGATAAGTGAGTTCCTCCCCTGTGGGCCTGAGCTGGGGCAGAGCCACCTGATGGTTGACAGGAGCTGGGTGAGCAGCCATTCTCAGGAGAAATCCTTTGGCTAGGGAGGATTTCAGGTGAGATCCCTTAGACTGAGAGCTCTTTCCCTTAGGTCTTTCTCAAGTTCTAGACCCTGCTGAGTTACAGGCTAACTCAGTTTCCGATGGGACTCCCTCCCCTGGTAGGAGACAGCAGGGAGGGGTCATCTGCGAAGCCTGCAGAGAAAATGCGGCTCTGGCTGAGGACGGCCAGGGCAGGAGGCTGGTGCAACGCTGATGCAGGTGTCTTGGGTGCAGGCATCTGGGCCTCAGGCCTGTGGTTCTGTAGAATCTCCTACTGCAGCCTGGGGAGAAGCCTGCCTCAGTGGTGCCCAGGACCCTTGACCCTCAGTTTGAAGCCTTCCTCCTCTCCTTTCCCTCCTCCCCCTCAGACATGTTTGATAAGACCAAGTCAGGCCGCATTGACATCTACGGTTTCTCGGCCCTGTGGAAATTCATCCAGCAGTGGAAGAACCTCTTCCAGCAGTATGACCGGGACCACTCGGGCTCCATTAGCTACACGGAGCTGCAGCAAGGTGAGGGCCGGGGCAGGGGCTCAGTGGGCAAGGTAGCGCCAGACTCTTCTCTTTACTTCCTAAGACAGAAAAAGGGGTTTTCCTCTCACCACCAGAGGTCCACTTGCGCTACCAAATGTTGTCCTTCGTGCAGGCCTACTCCCCCTACCCCTTCTGTGACCTGGCTGGGGCACTAAATCACGATCCAGGGCAAGGAAACACCGGGTCCAGAATCAGGGCTGGACTCCTGGTGACAGGACTCCTGGCAGTGCTGGGTGAGACAGCCCCAGCCGGCAGGGACCCTTATGGGTGGAAACTCAGCGCCTTAGGGCACTTTGAGACCAGTGTGTGTCGCTTGGATGGCTCTTTCCTCTCTAGTTTCTAGCATATAGAATGGAAAGAGCCCCACACGGGCTCAGAAAGATGGGTTCTCTGGCCACCTCTGCTGGAAGGCAGTTTCATTCCCAGCTCTGGGACCTCAAGGACTCTAAAAGGTGCAGCTATGGAAGATGACCTGATGCCACAGCCCCAGGTCTGGTTCCAGTCTGTCTTTGTGGGGCTTGAGCCTGCAGCCAGGGCTCAGGTCAGCCAGTGAAAAAGAATGGGTGGCTAATGAGGTTGTACGAAGGGAACTTTACCACCCAGGAGGGGGAAAGGGCTCTCCAAAGAGTCCAGTCCCTTGCCTTGTCTGTGGATTTCAATCAGACAGGAAAGGTCTGTGGGTGTGGTGAGTGCACCACACCTGCCCCCTGGCAGAAGGGAGAGTTGACCTGTATTGATCACCTTCTCTTTTGCCAGTTTCTGTCATGGATATTGGTCAGGGTGACACTAACAACAGCAAAACTGATTGTTATTGAATGCTTGCTGTGTCCTAGGCACTGTAATAAGTGTTCTTAATAGGTTTATATAGTTCATTCTTCCCATGGACTAGCTACTATTTATTAATCCACACCCTTCGATCCGCATCCCTCATTATCTCCCTTTAACAGATGAGAAAACTGAGGTTTAGTGTAGTTAACTTGCCCAGGGGCCCACGTAGCCAGTGGAGAGCTGAGATTTTAGCCTGGGCTGGTAAGTTATGCAGAGAAGGAAGGAAGCATCCCAGCGGGGGACGGGAGCAGCACGTAGGCTGTGACGTTGGAACTGCCCAGCAACTTTGTCTGGGGAAGTGATGGTGACTTCATTAAAATAACCCTTACTGAGTGCTTTATGTGCCAGGCACTGTGCTAAGTGCTTTACATGATCACCTCCTTTAATCCTTACTAGAACCTACAAGTTAAGTATCATCCTCATTTTAGAGGTGCTAAGACAGAGGGCTAGTGAGGCTCAGCAACTTGCCCAGGGTCTGTCTGACTCCAGAGCAGGTCCTCATAACCTCCCTGCTGTGTTGCCTCTGATACCTGCTCTAGGCAAGGTGGTCCTAGGGGGCTTAGGCTTCCTTTTGGAGTGCAGATGAGTCAGAGATGATCATGGATAGACCATTGTCATCTCTGGGATCCCATGAGCCCCAGTTGAACAGACAATAATGGAGATTTGGAGAAAGAAGGATGGAGGCCTTCCAGCCATGAGGAGCATCCAGACAGAGCCCCTGTTGTGCTTCTGACATCTTGGACAGACCCTTGGGACTTCTCTGACCTCTTTATGCTCCTGGGCACATCCCCTCAAAGTCCCCTGAATTGTTGTGTTCTGGTGTTGCTGGCCAATGGAGGTGGTCACGGCAGGTTTCTGTGTGTCTCCTCTATATGTCCCTCCTCTCCAGCTCTGTCCCAAATGGGCTACAACCTGAGCCCCCAGTTCACCCAGCTCCTGGTTTCCCGCTACTGCCCACGCTCTGCCAATCCTGCCATGCAGCTCGACCGCTTCATCCAGGTGTGCACCCAGCTGCAGGTGCTGACGGAGGCCTTCCGGGAGAAGGACACAGCTGTGCAGGGCAACATTCGTCTCAGCTTTGAGGACTTCGTCACCATGACAGCTTCCCGGATGCTATGACCCAGCCCATCTGCAGAGAGCGGAGTGCACAAGGGACCTTTCCTGGCTCCTTACAGTGATAGTAGCATGTGGACTTCTCTTCTTTTCCTCCCCCTTCTAAGAAAAGATTCTCCCTTGTTTGGTGCAGCAGTGTTCCCAAAGAGAGTTGGTAATCCTGTATCGAAGCCACCAGGTAGTGAGGGGCCTGACCTAGGAGAAGACTGGAAGTTGAATGGCGCAGCCTTGCACCAGGAGCAGGAGATCTCGGTCCTTGTAATGGAGTTAGTGTCTGGTCAGCTGGGCTCCCGCCTCTAGCTTTCCCCTCTCTGCCCTGACGCCAGTGGTAAGTGTTCATCGTCTTGTTACCATTGGCACCTGTGTTCCCTCACCCAGGCTGTCCTGTCAGATGAGCCCATTTTCTCTAAAGTGGAATCTGACCAGCGTGAGAGATTTGCCCATGGGACCAGCAGCCTGGATTCTGCCACACCCACAAGTCCTTGTGTGTTAAATCCTAGCTGCTTGGGGTCTCTCCCTGCTCAGGGAGCTCAGACAATCTGCTCCCTGGGCATCTGTGGCCGGGCTACTGCTCTTTGCAGCTTGGACCTCTCACTTGCCTGCCATGCTCTGCTCGGCTTCAGTCCCCAGGGGACAGTTGTCACCTCCCCCTGCCAATGCTTTTTTTTTTTTTTTTTTTTTTGTTAATTCTGGTTTTTTCATTTGGGGCCAAAAGTCCATTGAAATTGTAAGCTTCAATAAAAGGATGAAACTCTGGAGGTCCATGTTTTCCACCATGACTTCTGAACTCCAGCTTTATCCATTCATTCACTCGTTCATTCTTTCACTCAGTGAATGTTAAATACGTACTATACACCAGCCTATGCAGAAAGCAGCAGCTTGGGGGATGGGGGATGTGGCCTATATGTGGCTTCTCTCATTTGCCAGGGTGAAGCAGAATTGTAGGGCAGCTGGTGTGAGTCCTGCTGGTTCAGTTCAGTGTGGCCTGGAGTCAGCTCAGTAAGCTGACTGTTCAATAGCAGTCTTAGGGCTGGCATTCTGGGCTGGAAGCAGCCACCCCAAACTTTTCACAGCATGGCCTTTTTATTGTCTCAGGACCTAGTTTTATCTTCCAGACAAACTCCATTTATTAAGTCATAAGTTTTCCCCCATTTTTATTAAGCACAGACATCTGTACTTGCCAGTCGGATCTTTAGATCAGCATGATATCCAGTCTACACTGAGTGCCTATAATGAGCTGACAAAATTTCAATCAAAAGCCAAAGACACCAGACATTCTAGTTTTCCAGGGGCTTTATCATGGGTAATGTGTGATTATCCTTTGGCTTTTTGTGATGAAGATAAGAGCTCTGTAGCCCTAAGTAGGGCTCTCCTCCCTGCAGTGGGTGGTTGAGGAAGTAGCTTTGACTGTGTTGCGGGTCAGTGAGGCCCAGCAGGTATGTCGGGCTCGGCCAGTTCAGCCCCATTCTCCTCTGGGCTGCTGTAGTGCTAGAATCCCAGAATCTGATGGAGTCCGGTTCCCAGGGGCCAGCCCCCATCCAGAGCTGGAATCCCCTCCATGGCCCCCCTGTGAGTCTGGCCTCTGCTTGCCAGCCTCCAGTGACAAAGAATGTAGCCTGTTTTCTCCGTGACTGGTAGAAACTTTGGATGTGAATTCTAAATCCTGCCATCTTGGAAACACTGCCCCTTGGCTCTGGTTTTCTCTCTTGGGCCACCCAGGACTTACATCACCCTTACTGCTTGCCAGCCCTCATTCCCCCAAGCCCTCCCCTCCCTAGGCAGATAGCCCCGGGCTCTTCAGCAACCCCTCACTGAGTGAGCATCACTCCCCTTGGCATCCCAGTCACCTCCCCTGAATTTTCTCCATTTCATCAGAGTCCCCTGCAGTGGAGGCTGAAGGCCTACCGTGGTGCTGGGTTCAGCCAGCGGGGAGTAGAGTAGAACTGCAGCCATTAGAAGAAGCTCTTGTCGTTTCTTTGTTCCTCCCGAGCCAAGTGTCTGCTGAAACCCAGTGGTGCCAGTCGGAGCCGCTCACCTTTGTGCTCAGCTGAGGCTGAGGAGCCCAAGACCTGGGTTGATCTTGTGGGCACGATTGGTTCTGAGCTTGGGGGCCAGCCCTCAACACCTCATTCTGCACACTGCATCTCCAAGGCCTGTCTGCGACTGTGCCAACAGCTTTGGGCCTAAGGCCAGGGGGAGTGTGCAATGGGCAGCAGCCACACCAGCCACAGAGAGCTGGGCTGGTGAGTCAGCTGGAGAGCGGGTGACATACTGAGACCACACCTTCCACCTGCTGTGGGTAAAGAAGGGCACCTGAGAGGAGCGGTGCTGAAGCACTCCTGGGCTGGGCTCCTGGCAGCACCATGGCTCTGCCCCCCTTCTTGACAGGTGAGGTCAGAGGGGGCCTGCAGCTCCATTAATCAAGTTAAGCAGGCCTGGTGGTGGGCACAGCTGAGTTGGCCCTGTCAGCTGTCTCCGTTCCTCTCAGCAGAGTGGCACTTCAGCCTGTGCTCCACGTCCTGCTCTGGCAACGAGGATCGGGGCCTTTGGCAGCCCCGTAATCATCTCGGTGGCAGACGGAGCACGTCTGGCCAAGTCTGTGGCTTTCTCTTTTTATCCTCTGAATTCATAGAAAATAGATGCAAGGCCTGATTTCCAAGAAGGTGAAGATAACAGTAAATCAGTCTGTCAACCTGCTATCTGCCCACCCCACCCCCCACCTCCCACCTGCCACAAGCCACTGGGCCTGTGAGCAGACAGATGTGTCAAGGGTCGAGTTCCTGGGCATCACGTGATTGGCACTGCCTGAGGAGGCAGCACCGTGTGTGCTCTGAGGCCTGGCTGTGAGTCCATCTTGGATCAGGTGGGGTGGGGTGCCGGTGGGAGGTCAGCAAATAATAGCATTCCAGTGCCTTCTTGCCTTCTCCCCTCCCCCCTGCTTCCCCACCTTCCTCTGCTCCTAACCTAAGCAGCACAGATTTCGTGCAATGACAAGGAAGGGAACATTCAGTGCCAGGCTTTTAATTACAATTGCTTCGGGCTGTTGGCCTCCGTGCCAAATGGCCATGGAGAGAGTTTTATCACACCACAAAGCCAACAAGGTCCAGGCTGTGGTGTGCGCACTCGGCACCTGGCGAGGGCGGGGCTGTGCCCGTGGCTCTCTGGAGAAGGGCTGGGCCCGGATTAGTTCACACAAGCATCTGAGCAGCTGGCCAAGTGCAGCCCTGGGCTTTAGGGAGCCACTGGACCAGATGGAAATACCTGTTGGGATTTTTAGAGCAGACCCCAAGGAAGGCCTGTAATTGGGTAGGAGAGGGGTCTCTGGGAGGAAGGCCCAGCTCCGGAAGGATGATGGGGATGGATTGTACTGCGGGGTATGGCCAAGTGAGAGAAGTATAATAATCACGTTCACAACACTTCACAAGTTTACAGAGAACTTTCCGCTTTCTTGAGCATGCTTAATCCTCACATCAACCCTGCTTAGGGGACACGAGCTCAGAGAGGGGAAGTGACTTGCCCAGAGTCACACAGGCAGAAAACCAGCACTGGAGCCCCAGCCTCTCACCACATCCAGCAGTCTTTCCTTGAGGGGTATGAGTGGATCCCCCAGGAGCCAGAGAGCAGCCCAAGCAGGGAACAGGTTGCACCCACAGAGCTGGAGCCTCCAAGGCAGCCCTCACTCAGGGCAGCACCGTGGTAACGCTGGTGAGTACCACGTGCTCAGAGACTTTGGAGACGGAGCACCGGCTCTGCAAGGACAGGGGCTTGTGGCAGGCAGAGGAGCCGGGACTGGGGGCCTTCAGAGAGCCGCAGGGACCCAGGCCAGGCAGGCAGCAGGAGAAGCCAGCCTTAAACTGCTCCCGGAATTTGCCTTGGTTGGGAGACAAAAGACACAGCCATAAGGAGACAAATGCAGCAGGAAAGGGCCTTGAGCCCAGGGCCACCCACGCAGCTCCAGCCAAGCTGCCTGAGAGAGGGCAGAGAGGGAGGGGTAGAGCTGGGATGGAGAGCCCCAAGGCAACCTCTGCCGGGGAGAAATGCAATTGTCATCTGATTCCTTGACTGCGCTCTGGCTCAGAGCCTGGCTCAAAACGTGGTGTCTGGCTCAGGGGCCTAGGGTCACCTCTGCCCTCCTTGGTGTGTACGTGCAGAGGGATCAGGGCCCGCTGGCTGTTGCTAGGCTTTTCCCATCTCTGCCCTATGATGATGAAAATGACAGCAGCTGCCACCCTTGCATATGGCAGTCACACTGTGCCAGGCACTCTGCCGGGTGCCTCAGCCTCTGTCCCCTAGAGCATCCCAGCACCCCGACAGGTTCCAGTCTTTTATCTTTACTTCACAAATGAGACCGCATAGAGTTACGGTAGCTTGCCCAAGGCCACCCAGCCAGGAGCCAAACCTGGTTCTAACTAATTCCAAAGCCCTTTTAAAGGAAAGGACTGAGTGGGGAAGGAGGGACCACTACACCACCCGTTCAGCCCACATATCCCAGGGAAACAGATTTTGTCTGGAACTGAAACTTCCGTGATTGTGTGTCATCAGCCTGCCAGCCTCTCCTTGGCCAGCACGGGCAAGCGCACAGTGGGTCCTCCGCTAGTGTAGGCCAGACAAGGGCTCGTGCATCAGGGCATCTGCTGCCCTCCCCTCCCCTCCTCTGCTCTCTCTTCTGAGTTGGAAACCAGCAGGCAGCCTTTGCTGAGCAATTCTTGAGTCTCAGTGAGGGTTATACTGTTGACCCCAATCCCTTCTTTAACCTTTTAACAATTTCTCAAAGATTATTTGTGTCCAGGCTTGAACAGTCAGCTGGACCAGTCCTTTAGAAGCCTAGTCCCAAAGTCAGAGGCCTGGTGAGTCACACTTCTGCTGAGCTGAGCCAACCTGGGGGGGCGGGGTGTGTGTGTGTGTGTCGGTGGGGTGCTGGGCCATTACCCCCGTGAGACCGGGAGGTAGAGGGAAGGGATGAGAACTCTGGCACGGCAGAGAGAGGAGGCCCGGAGTGGGAGTGGGGAGCTAGGGGACCAGGACTTACTGGGGGAGAGCGGGAGGGCTGGTGCTGGAGGCAGGTGGTTCCAAGGACAGCCCCCAAGATTCTGGCCACTCTGCCAGTGTGTGTCTAGCTGGGCAGGGGAAGCCCTTTCCCAAGGCTGGGCTGTCTCTGCCGGTGACCCTCCCTTACCAGGGTTGCGCAATCATCCCCTCAGGCAGGGGCCCCCGGGCCCTCTTCCCACAGGTCGGGCTCCCTCTGGGGAAGATGGGCTCCTTCGCCCGCCTGTGCCAGCCAGAGAGGGGCCGATCGGAGGTCCTGCTGTGCCTGCACCAGAGTGGGAGGGGAGGCAGTGGCCTAGCCCCTGCCCTTCCACTCACTCACTGGTCTGCAGAATCTGCCAAACTAGATCCTGGGTGCTGGCCACTGCTGGGAGTGTGGCCGGCCTATCTCCCACTCGGACCAGGACTCCTCTGAGTGAGGGCTCCCAGAGCAGAGTCACAATGCCAAGAGACAGCAGGTACACCTCACCTCCCATCTTTTATTTGGGCCCTGGGTTAGGGATGGGGAGACCTGTCCCGGGGACTGTTGGCCACCCTCAGTCACTGCCTCGCCAGCCCACTCACCACTGAGAAAGTTGTAGATGATGGGGTTGGCGGCACTGTTGGCGTACACCAGCCAGTGGGAGAAGGTGAAGCAGGCATAGACAGCTTCTCGGTCGCTGGCTTGGCGGAACATCCCGAACACCCTAGGACCAGGGTGAACAACAGTCGGAAATGGGGTAGCTGTGTGTGTGTGTATTGGGAGGGCGCTGCTCGTAGAACTAAAGCTGTAAAGAGTAGGAGTTCCCACGCACCCTTCCATGCACCAGGTGGCCCTTTCCTGGGCCTCTGGATCTGAGATCTCCACCAGTTTTGGGGGCCTGGAGCACAGAGCGTGTGACCACAGTGGGCTTGGGGACAGGCACCAGGGTATATCTGCTCAGTCACTGGCTATCTGATCCCCTGGGGCTCCCCAGCCACTTCTCATCCATCCTCCATTTTTCAGTTAGGGAAACTGAGGCTCAGAGAAGTAAAGTGACATGCCCCAAATCACATAGCCAGGAACTAGCCGAGCACAAAGGCCAGGTGAGATTATCTCCATCCAATAGGCCATGTTCTTTCACCCTGTGACACTCATTTACTGTGTCCCAGTGTCTCTCCGCTTGGAGTCCCTGCAGATACCTGCGTGGCTCTCTCTCCCACTTCCTTCAAGTCTCTGCTCAAATGTCATTTCCTCGGAGTGGGCTTCTGTTAAAAAAATCATTATATCTAAAACAAAACTCCAAACCCCACCAGCCTCTGTCATGTCACTCTCCACCCTCTTTCCCAGTTTTATTTTTCTTCGTAGCAATTATTACTGCCTGACATCCTCATGTACACGGATTTTTCTATTGACTTCCCTTCTCTCCCACTAGACTAGCCTCCATGCAGGCAGGGACTTGTCCGTTGTGTGCACTTGTTCATTGTATCTCCAGGCCCCTAAAATCTGAGGATTGAGTGAATGCATGTGTGAATTTCCATTCATTTTGTGAATGAAGAGATTGAGGCTCAGAAAAGAGAAACGACCTGCCCCCCAGGATCACACAGTGGAGACATGGTAGAGCCAGGTCTTTCCCCAAAGCAAGGAAAGCCCTTTCCTCTGACCCCAAAACTTCTCCCCACCCCCGACCACCCCCCCCAACCCCGGCGCTCTCACCTCTTGAGGACGTTGAGGACACTGATGGGCAGGTAGCAGAGGGCGAAGACCAGCAGCACCACCATCAGCATCTTGGCCGTCTTCCTCCGCGCTCGCATCTGTTTCACCTCGGCCAGGAAGGCGCGGGCCCGGGGCTGGGGCTCTGCGCTCAGGCCCTGCCCCTGGTCCTCCAGCTCTGAGGGCCGCTTCCAGTTCCGCACCAGGGCCGAGGTGGTGCCGGGGATCTGTCCAGCACACACGACAGCAGCGGTGGGTATGGCCCTTGGGAGGGTTGCTGTCTTTGGCTGGCCCACTCTGGGCTAGACACTGGGGCAGCGTGGAGCTGGGCAAAGGGAACAGACTCTTGCAATAGCAAGGGACCTAATATTTATGATAAACACTGACACTCCAGACTCGAGAGTGAACAGCGCACTTTCATTTTCCATGAGCTCATGGTGCAACCTCCTACAACATGCCTTTGGAAAGGAATTTTGGCCCTTAGTTGTAGATGAGGCAACTGAGACTCAGAGAGGTGGGGGACTCTTGATAAGGCCCCAGGCCACAACCCAGGGTCTGAACATCCTCACAGCTGCCCATCCATCCCCCTTAAACCTCCAGCTCCACCTTTGGGAGTAGGGTTGGGGATGGGGGTGAGTTGGGCCTCCCCTGGCTCATGCCACACTGGGGGAGGGCTGGGCAAGGAGGGATGGGCAGGTGGGCAACATGGAATGGCCTGACCCTCAGAGCACGGGTCCCCACCTGGGTCAATGCCCATAAGCCTGGGGTGGTTCTGGGCTCCTGGAGCAGTGCAGACATCCTCAAAGCCTCTCCCACCACTGGACCCTCACATCACCCCACAACAGAGGGGCATGGGGCTAGAGTTCAGGAAACTTGGGGTCCAAGGCCAGCTCAGACATTCACCAGCCAACTCCCTTTCCTTTCTAAGCCTCGGTTTCCCATCTGGATAATGCCTGTGCCCCGCTTGTCAGGGGTCTGTGAGGAGCAGATGGCAAGTATTGGTGGACGGCAAGGCTGGCCAGCCAGGAAGGGCCCTGCTGGACTGGGCGCTCCTCCAAGGCAGGGCCTGGGTCTGAGCCAGTCCTCTCCCCACCCACCGCCCTGCATGGCCCGGGCGTGAGGCAGAACCGTCTGCGGGGTGTAGGTGATGTGGAATGCGTGTGAACGTTCCTTCCCTGGCCTGCCCGTGTTCTGGCCTGCATCCTCCCCCTGCCCAGGCACCGACCCAGGACTCACTTCGGCTAGTGCCAAGGGCCCGTGAGCACCCTGCCCCCACAAAACCCTGCAAAATGCACTGTGGGTCAGTCCTTAAGGAGGAAAGGAGACAGGCCCGGAACCAGAAGGGCTCTGCCACTCACTGGCTCTGGCAAGTTTGTTGCCCTCATCAGGCATTAGTGAAGTCGATAAAATTGCTTCTTTTGTTAGATAGTTGTTAAGACATCAATGCAAACTGCCTAATTTGGCAAGTAACACGGAGTTGCTATTATTATTGTGTAAACTGAGCATTGGAATCCCACAGATCGGGGTTTTAGTCCCTGATCTGCTACCCACTAACTGAGTGATTTGGGGAAGTTTCTGGGTCTCAGTTTTGTCATATGTAAGTGGGGCATGATATTAATATATGGTGGCTAAGAGGATGCAAGATCAGCTGGGTGTGAGTGGCGCAGTAAATGGCAGCTGCTAATCGTAGCAGGACGTGAGTTACTCTGTCATTCCAGGTAGCCACTACCACTTTCGGCCTTGAGTTCAACGTGTCTCTGGGGTCTGTCTCTCTCTAGTTGCAGCCAGGATGGCAGGTTCTGAAGGCAGAACACTCCCTTAGACCAGCAGCCCCGCCCCCTCCTAGCCCAGACAGTGACACCGGAGTGGGCCTCACCTGGCGGCCCCAGAGCTTACGGAAGATCTGGAAATAGGCCACTGCCATGAGGCCAAGCGGGGCAAGGTATGTCACAATGAAGAAGCAGCTGTGGTAGATCTTGGGGTAGAGGTCATCTGCAGGGCCAAGAGAAGCAAGCATCAGGCCCTTCTGCAAGCCCCAGCCTGCCCTAGTTAGCACTGTCACCCTGTCCCAAGTAGGGCCAAAGCAAGGCCTAGGTGCACCTGGACCCCATATAGGCATCAAGGTAGACAGAGACCCTGGAGTTGCCTAAGCTGGGGGTATCCATCCTGGAAGGACTCCTAGCGGATATCTACACTAGAGGAGACATCCATGCCGGGAGTATCCCTGATAGATGCCCAGTGTCCTCTAGGGAGATACCCACCCTGGAAGTGCCCCTGATAGGCACCTGCCTTAGGGGTATGCGTCCCAGAGTTGCCCGCCCTAGGGATGCCTGCCCAAGGCTCCCCCTCTTACCTGCCCAGCGCTCATCGCAGACAGAGAAGAGCCGTGTGCGGTTGGCTAGCTCAGGCAGCACACTGCTGCATTCCATGACAGCAGCCTGGGGCACCATGACAGCCAGCGACACAGCCCAGATGCCCAGGATGGAGCCACGGGCACGCCGGGCCGTGCTCTTGAACAACAGCGGGTGGCAGATGGCATACCAGCGGTCCAGGGCGATGAAGCTGAGAGTCAGCACTGCCACAGACACGGACACAGCCTGCCCCGTGGGGACACAACATCAGTCCTTTCGGGGGCCACTCAGAGTCGTGGGGGTGGGTGAGTGACAGGGCTCACAGCCCAGAGAGACCAGGGAGCCAGGTGCAGTGCAAATCCTGACTCCACCACTTATGGCAAATCACTCGCCCTCTCTGAGCCTCATTTGCAGAACAGGAATGTACCATCTACCCGGCAGGATTCTTAGGAGAGTAAGTGAAATCACATATGGAAAATACTCAGCTCCAGGCCTGGCATATAGTAGGTGCCCTGTACTATGAATAATAATGTACACTTATGGAACTTACTATGTGCCAGACACCATTCTCATTATCCTTACAACAACCCTACAAGGTGGGGGCTATTACCCCATGTAGGTGAGGCACGGACCTCACCTGTCTGTAACCCCCATGCTCAGGGTCACCAGAGTTAATCAGGTGAGTAGAAAATCTCAAAATAGTAGAAAGTCCAAGAGGTATTTCTCTCTGCCCTGGGATGCCATCCCTTCCCCAGGCTGTTAGGAAAAGCCATTGGGAAAAGGAGTCCTCACTCTGGGAGGCAGAGATGACTCTGAGCCAGAAGTGTGCATGGGCGTTGTCTCCAGTGGTGCCCCTGCTCTCTGGGGTGCAGGGAGAGGGTGGAAGGGTACAATGGAGAGTAAATACTGGCCTCTGGCCAGCCCTCCTTCCAGCCCACTACTCCCTCTGGACATCCTGGTTCCTACCCTGGGGGAGGGAGGACCCTGGCCAGCAGTGGAGGGAGGGGAGTAGGCTGTTTCCACCAGGTCCCCCCAAATCTGCCCCGCTTGGGATAAGGGAGCAGGCCCCGCATGTGTACATGTCACTGTGGGCTTGTGCCACTCTCTATTGTGTGCCCATGTACCTGGAGGTGACTATATGCGTCCACGTGTCCATGTATATGTCTGTGGGTGTGACCAGGAGGGGATCTCTGTATGAGTATGTGGGGCTGTGTCTGTGTCCTGAGTGTCTGACCTTGTGGCCCTCCCTTGCTGGCAGTAGAGAATGACACTGAAGGGGTCTTGAGCCAGTGACCTGTCTGGAAGTCAAGTCTGAGGGTCACTGAGACCTATGTAAGGCCATAAAGTTTGTACAGGTGTGACAGGGAGTGGGGAAGGGTGGTGGGGCAGAGCTCACCTGTAGGTAGGGGATGACCTTGCAAAGGGCATGGCCAAAGAGCCAGGACTCAGTGATGTCCACTAGCAGGCTGGCTGGCAGGCAGATGGCTGTCACCAGCACGTCAGCCAGGGACAGGTTGACGATGAAGTAGTTGGTGACTGTCCTCATGTGGTGGTTCCGCCACACAGCCAGGCAGACTGCAGGGTGGGGTCTGGGTGAGGTCAAGCGGGTGGCAGAGCCACGCCCACCCTAGCTCCGCCCCATCAGCGAGCCCCCTCCCCTCCCACTACCCCTGGAATTGGAGGCAAGGGCTGGTGGGGGTGGGCGCAGACAAGACCCAGGACTCCTTCCAGTCTGCAGCACCACAGGGCAAGACCTAGACCTACCCAGCGTGTTGCCCACCAGGGCCACGAGGAACACAGCCACGTAGGCTGCGATGAGGACCCACTCGTACGGTTTCGGGTACAGATAATCACGCCACAGATAGCGAAGAAACTCATCTTCATAGTCCGGAGGCACCGGGGACGGTTCCCTGTTGGCAATGGGGACCCCCATCTGGGCCCCTGCGGTGGCTGAGGGCTCCATGAGCTCAGGAGCCAGGGCAGCTGAGGGGCATCCCGGGCCAGCCCTCAGTCCGCTACCCTCGGGGGCCCAGAGTCTTGCACCCAGGTCTGTGGGGTCTTAGACCCAAACTTCCTGAAGGAAGGAAGGGAGGGAGGGAAGGGTGGAAAAAGGAAGGAAAGAAGGAAGGACGCGTTAGGGAGTGTGCCAGGCATTTGCATATAAGCTCCCTCTTAATTCTCACTGTCGTGACATCATTGGAGCAAGACCTGGGTTGCATCCCGGCTCCACACAGGCTGCCCTTGGGTACGTCCCTCGCCTCTTTCCGCCTTAGTTCTCCCATCTGTCCCCGGAGCAGTAACCGTACCTACCTCGCAGGGCCGTGGCGAGGAGTTCCAAGCTCGAATGCGCGTCACCAGGACCCTGGCGCGGGAAGGCTGCTTCGCGGACTGCTGGTTACCATGATTAGGGAGCCCTGCGTTGCAGATGAGACAGAAGCTCAGAGAGGTTGCACCCCTAGCTCAGGGTCACAAAGCTGCTAAGCCAGGTCTGCTTGAACCCACCAAACACCACAGATGTGGGAGGGGAAGCCATTCCGATTGCAAATATTCTCTCGTGAGCCAGTTCACAGGCCTGAATTTTTGGTTTCAAAAAAGAGGTCCAGGGAGGTGGTAGAGACCCAGGCCCCTCCCACCGGACCCGCCAGACCCTCCCCGGTGGGCGCGCGCACACACACACACACACACACACACACGCACAGCCGGGGTCGGGGGACGGCGCGTGTGGGAAGGAACTGACGACATCCTTGAGAACTAGGAGACAGCCCAGGCCCAGCAGCCCGGCCCTCAGGCCCCCTGCTAGGCCCCCCTGGAGTCGCCCGGGCCGCGACGCTCCCGGTGGCCGCCAGGAGTCGCTGGGCCGGCGCGGAGGCCGGGCTCCATTCATAAATCCGGCCTCGCTCCCCGCCCCTCCCTCCTCCCGCCCGCAGACCCCTCCCTCCCTCGCTCTGCTGCGACGACCCCAGACGTGTGCGGGAGGGTTGCCGGTCTCTGGAGACCCCTGGGGCAGGGACAGGGGACTCCTTTGGACCCCACCGAGCGCCGGCGGACCTGCTCCCTCAGCGGGACCCCTGCACCTCGGGGGTTGCGGGGGACTCCGGGGGTGGGAGGAAGAGGATGTCAGGGGTTCCTCAGGAACTTGCCCGGAGGAGGGCAGAGCCGGCTGGGAACCCAGTCTCACAGCACCCAGGTTACCCCCGGAGACTCTTGGCTGCCCCCATCCCTCGCCGCACATTTTTTGGAACCCCCTATCCTGGGCCTTGGGGTCCCCCATGCCCCGCACCTGTTGGCTCCGGGACCCAGGCGTTCTCGTCTGCTGGTCCCTTGACCTTGCACCCCGGACTCCGCCTTCCTGCAGGGGGACCGGGGCTGGGGGAGGGGGCCCGGGCAGCCCTCTCCCAAGGCTGCGCTGCCTCGGCTCGCGAGGCTGGGCGCCGGCCCGGCTCCAGGGCGGGCTGTGCTGTGCGCGGGCTCCGCCGGGCTGCGCGCCGCGGGGAGGGGGCAAGCGGGAGAGGCCGTGCGGGGAGGAATCCCCCGGAGGTCTCCGCGCGGTGCGTCCCAGCCCCGAGACCCAAAGGGCGGAGGGAGACGCTGTTTTCTTCTCGCCGCCCACTTCACGCGTCCATCCATTCACGCGCCCTTGCTCTCATTCATACCGTCCGCCTCCATTCAACATTCGTGCCCCTGGCCACTCCGCGCTCAGGGCGCACCTAGTGTGTGTCCGCGAGCCCAGGGCGGTTTCGGGGGCCCACAGTGCAGAGATGGAACCCAGCCCCACCCCCCTCGCTGCCTCACCTAGCTGACGAGGACGATGGCACAGGTGGGTCACAGCGGTGTGAGGGAGGACGCTTGCACCGCCTCCAGCCAAGCTCCGGATGCTGCTGGAACAGCCAGCTCCCAGCGATGCCAGAAAGCCCTGCTTGCCCATCTCCCAGCCCTCGATTCTATCTGCCTTGAATCCTTTTTGTTCATACTACTTTCACCCTCCAAAGACAAGGACGCGAGGTGGAAGGGGGGTGTGTCATTAATTCAACAAATGCTACTTATTAAGCCGTGCGTCAGGCAATGAGCTATAATAATACACTGTCACTGGTACAGTGTACGCAATACATGGTCTCATTTAATCTCCACAATGGTGAGGTAGTTATTGTCCCCGCTTTACAGATGAAGACACTGGACTCACATGGGGCAGTGACTTGCCCAAGGTCACACAGCAGAGGCAGAGCCGGGATTCAAGCCCAGGCTCCTCTCAAATCTACCGGCCTCCCTTGCCCTCCCTGCCCTCCTGGCTCTCTCTGGCGGCTGCCGGGAGACAGGTGCACAGCCAGACAGTCAACCTCCGGTGTGAGGGGAGCGCCGGGGGGACTAGGGAGCTGTCCGGCACAGAAGGGCAGACCAGCTCAGCCAGAGCATCAGGACAGGCTTCCTGGAACAGGAGCATCTCCATGGAGACCCGATGAGCAGGAAGGTGGCCCTGCCGTGGGATCGTGGTTTTCAAGGTAGAGGAAACAGCAGGTGTGAAGGTTTGGAGGGAGGGCCCTCTGGGAATCACAGTAGGTGAAGGGTGGCCTCCTGGGCATCAGGCAGTCACCTCGGCCGTCCCCTGCCTCAAGACAGGACCTCCTAACACGTCAAACCCCACCCTCCTCTCCCACCCTCTAAGACTCACACTGCTTCCCTCCTGGGAGGTGATTCCTGAGATGTAACCATCATCTTCCCTGTCACAGACAAAGCCCTTTTCAAAGCTTCTGGGGAAGTGCTGTTAGGCACAGAATGTGTGGGAGGGGAGCTGGGGAGGCGCAAGGGATGAGGCCAGTGACCTTCACCTGTGCAGAACAGGAGGGAGGACTGAAGCTCAACCTAAGACAGAGCTTTGTCCTTGGGGGCAGATACGGCATCCTTCCAGTGGGTGATGGGTCATAGCTTCCCTGTGGTTCCAGAATTGTCCTGCCTGCCCTAGGCGCTGGCCAAGGTAGGAAGATGGATAGGGGACTCAGAAGAGGGGCTGGTATGTGTGTGTGCGTGTATACAGTTCTGCACGCATGTGCATATGTGTGTGTTTGTATTTGAGTCTTGTAACCCAGTGAGGGCTGTGAGTGTGTGTCTAGGGAATCTATTACTAATGTGTGAATGTGTGTGTGTTTGTGTCTGTGCATATGGGTAGGGGACAGGCTCTGGGTTGACGACTGGGAGTCACCTGGGTGGGATGTGTCTGTTTGGGTCTTGATTTGTCCCTGTGTTTTGGTGTTTGCGTCTATGAGGAATGTGTGTGTGTGTTGGGGGCGGGGGGTGGATCTGCATGTGCAACTGTGGTGACTAGCATTGGTCTCCCAGCGTGTTTCCCTGTGAGTGTGGGCACGCCTTTGTGTCCACGGCTCTGCAAATGTGCGTACGTGGAACTTGGTACATCTGTTCCCATAGCAATGACTCGTCAGATCCCCCCAGATTAACACCCCTCCGAATCTGGAACTGTGACTGTTTGCTATGGAGGGGCTGGGGAGGGGGCTGCTGCATGTGGGGGGATGGGAGGCAGATCGTGCAGGGACACGCGAATGACAGCTGCAGCAAACAAGGTGCAGCCAGTGATGCGGAAGGTACAGATCCGTGTGTGTCTGCGTGGGCAGTGGGCACCCGCTGAGCCCGGCGCAGCCCAGGCTCAGAACGCAGCCCAGAGCTCAGAACTCCATCATCAGGGCCTCCCAGAGTCCTGGGTAGGAGTGAGCGAGGGGCTTCCTGGCCTCCTGCGATCATTATACATGGCAGGGCACGTGTCTGTGCCAGGAGGACCCGCAGCTGAGAATCCTCCCGTTGGTAACATCCGATTTCGCAGAGCCAGGCTCATCTTCCCTTAAGAGAGGTCTCAATTGCCAACCCCCCATCCCTGGGTACCCCAAAGATGGCTGCTCCCCATGACAAGGGATGATGAGTGAGTAGCCCACTTAGCCACAGGCTGAGGGTGGAAGAAGCTAGCTATTTGGCCTGCATGGCCCTGAGGAAGAGTGGGTGTATGTTCACACAAAATCCTGGGGGCCCCGGGGGGACCAGTGCTGCTCTGGAAGACCCACAAGGAGCCGTGGGGTTTTGATCCTTGGGTACAACAGCACTGGCCTCTGGGAACTCCTGGCAAAATGCCCATGCCCAGGGGAGGGACCCAGGGACCTCAGGCCCTCCCTCTCCAGGCTGGACCCTCAGCCCTGGCATCTGCTCTGCCCAGGGAGGCCTGGCCCGGAGCCCTTTCCTTGCCTGCCTGTCTGTCGCCAGGGCCTACAAGACCTCTTTCCCAGAACCAGACAGCTTCAGCCTTGTTGATCTAATCCTGAGCCTCTGAGCCACAGGTCCTTGTCACATCCATCTTCAAGTGTCAGCTGGCCCTGGCCCCAGGTGCTACCTCCTCCTCCCTCCCCCTTCTGATGTGACTTACAGTAACCTCTGTCTGGCTAGGACTAGAGTAATTGAAAGGCAATTGGATTTTCAACTTGCTAATGCTGCTTCGGACCTGGGACTGTGGATGGAAAACTCTGGGCAGGGCAGAGGTGCTTTGCAGAGGAACGGAGATCACGTGCCAAGCAGAGTGCGGGTCAGGGAGGAGAACAGCAGGCTGTGGGACCGGACAGGGGACTTCTGCGGGCTGAGTCTAGGGACAGCTGTGGCTTTGTGGTCCTTGGGCCCAACAGCACTGGCCTCTGGGAGCTCATGATCAGGAGAGAGACCCAGAGACCTCGTGTCCCCCTGTCAGCCTGGGCCCTCAGCCTGCGTGCCTCTTCTCCTCAGGGAGGCCCCTCCTTCAGCGTCTGGAAGGCTTGAAGGGGACCAGCACCCACAGAGAGAGCAGGAGCCCAGGGCCCGGAGTCAGGCATCCCCAGTGACTCTAAAAGCTAGACAGCATCTCCAAGCCAGCAGCGGGAGCAAGGGAGAAGGGGCTGGAGCCAGCAGCCTTCCGTCCGTCCGCTTACTCACACACGCACTCAACAAACACTGACGGCCAGGTCAGCTGCAGAGGTGGGGCCTCCTGCTTAGGCTGGGGAGACCCTCAGGCAGCAGACGGATGGGGTGGTGTCACATGCCGGAGGATGGAGACCGCAGAGGCGGGAGGAGGAATGGGACGCATGAGAACCCACAGAACAAACCAACCAACCCCACACTGCATTGAGTCTGGTGTTGAGGGGAGGTTAGGAGCACAGAAAGGCTGGGTTAGACTGCCAGCTGTGCCACGTGTACTCGGTGATCGTGGGCTCGTCGCTTCCGCCACGTCTATGGTAGGCTGAATAATGGCCTCGAAGATGTCCACGTCCTGATACCCAGAACCTGTGGATATGTTAAGTGGCAAAAGGGACTTTGCAGAGGTGGTTAAGAATTTTGAGATGGGGAGATTAGCCTGGATTACACAGGCGGGCCCAGTGTGATTACATGGTCCTCACACGAGGGAGGTAGGAACTCAGAGTCGTAATAGGACATGTGATGATGGAAGCAAGAGAGTGTAGTGACATGAGGAAAGGATCACAAGCCAATGGGTGGTCATGCAGTGGCCACTAGAAGCTGAAAAAGGCAAGGAAATGGCTTTTCCCCTGAGTCTCCAAAGGAAGCAGCTCCAGCCAACACTTTGTAGACATCTGACCTCCAGAACTGTAAGAGAATGAATTTGTGTTGTTTAAGCCACTAAATTTGGTGGTTATTTTGTTACAGCAGCAATAGGAAACAAATACAGATCCTCATTAGGTTAAATGAGTTAATATATGCAAAGCACTTAGAAAAGTGCCCGACACATAGTTAGCATATATAACATATGTTAGCTATTATTATTTCTGGAAAAACTCTTGGCCTGGGTCAGAGACGGCTGGTCACAGCCATAATTCAACTAGTGGAAAGACATATCACTTCCACTAACATCAAGTTGACCTGAATTTGGTCACCTGGTTACATGTAGCTGCAAGGGAGGCTGGAAAATATAACTCAGCTGGTGCTCAGCTGTGATGCAAGGGTTCTATGACTAAAGGAAGAAGGGGAGGTGGTTATTGAAGAACTAGCAAGGTCTGGCACAAATCCTACTATGAAAGATGAGAAGTTTATAGCAAAGGGACTTTCCCTCCAGGGTTTGGTTAGATGCGCGTATTTCCAGCTCTGCTTTCTTGTGCCACTAATTTTATGTGCCACCTCTCGACTCCCCACTGTGTAAGATGAGACGTTCTTCATCACTCTTGCTCTCTCCTTCTAACTCCTCTTGCTGAACCACTCCATTTGCATCTAGTTCTGTATTCATAACTAAAATGTTCTACTTTTGTGTGTTGTCTATCTCTGGATTTCAAATATTGAAAATCAATAAAAACGTTTTAAAAAATATTATGATTCTATAAACATTATTCTCTGCAGAGCCAAGTAGTGCCCTGGGACACAGAGACAGGAAACTATAATCTTATGGTTTAAATGCTGCTTGAAAGAAAGTGCTCCAGGTTTCAAGTTCAAGTGCATTCTCCTATACTCCCTCAGCTACTCAAAGTCATGTGACATTTTAATTCACTTGATATTTTGACCATGACCTTCTTATACAACTTTTTGTTCTCCTGGAGTTTCTGGTTGCTTTTCTCTTTCCTTCTGGGAGAAGAAACATATGCCTTCTAAATCAGGTCATTAAAATATTCCAGCTTCTTAATTATATTATCTGTTGAATGAAGCCCATTTTCTCCAAACCCTCTGACTTCCTGTTCTAATTTTGACTGATGGCTTTATGGTCCTCTAGTATTTCTACTCATTATACTCCTGAGTTAATTCCACTGTTTTGTGAATCTGTTATCTTTCTCTTTCTTGCATTATGTCTCTATTTTACTGGAGTGTATCTTCAAATAACATTTTTTAAAGGAGTGCATGGAAGGAAAGCTTTCTGAATCTTTGCATGTCTGAAAACGTCTTTAGTTTGTTCTTTCACTTACTAAGTCCGAAGGATCAACCAGCAGGCTTCAGATTAGAGTACATGGAAGGGGGCGGATAGGCAAGGAGACACCCCAGGCTCCCCCTGGGCCCAGTTAAAGAGGGATTTACTCTATAGACTGATACTCACTGTAGGGCCTCTGGTCCTGATGAGAAAGATCACTCAATTTCTTTCTTTTCTTTTTTTTTTTTTTGCGACAGAGTCTCACTCTGTTGCCCTGGCTAGAGTGCCGTGGTGTCATCCTAGCTCACAGCAACCTCAAACTCCTGGGCTCAAGCGATCCTCCTGCCTCAGCCTCCCAAGTATGCTGGGACTACAGGCATGTGCCACTATGCCCGGCTAATATTTTCTATACATATTTTTAGTTGTCCAGCTAGTTTCTTTCTATTTTTAGTAGAGACGGGGTCTCGCTCTTGCTCAGGCTGGTCTGAAACTCCTGACCTCGAGCAATCCTCCTGGGCCTCCCAGACTGCTAGGATTATAGGCGTGAGTCACCGCGCCCGGCCACTCAATTTCTTTAGAAAATAACTCTCTACCATTTTTAAATCTTTCCCCCTCCATGTTCCAGATGTGTGCATTTGTGTGTCTGTATGTGTGTTCGTAGGGAGGAAGCCTCATGGCTGATACTGGCTTGTCATTCACTAAATAGGCTTTTACTTGAGTATTTTCCAAACTTGTTATTCTCATACCGCATCTCAGTTTTTGCCATAACTTTTTGCAACTTCATTATTATTTGCTTATGGTATTATTTTTCTTTAAATTGACTGTGCTAGTCCTACAAGAATAATCTGTAAATTTGCAAAGCCTCTGTCATCAGAAGGGAGTAGGTTTGGGGGAACTACACATAGATAATGCAGTCAAGTTTCCCAGGCTCAGGGAACAGACAGGCCATCTCTTAAACAAATTGACTCAAATAACAGAAAAAGAGGAAAAACTACCCGCTGCATTTTATGTGGCTACTGTAACCTTGATACCCAAACTAGATGAGGCCAATTTGAGACAGGAAGATTTTAGGTCAATTTTTATTATGGACATAGATGCAAATCTCCTAAATACATTATTATCAAACTAAATACAATATAGTAAATATACAATATAATAAATACACCAATGTATTAAAAATACATAATGACCAAGTAGGGTTTATTCCAGGAATGCAAGAGTATTTCAACATTAGACAACTATCATTTTAAGTGACAACATGCACAGATTAAAAGACTAAAAGCAGATGGAGAAAAAGCATTTGATAAAATTGAGCAGTTTATAAAAATTCTTAAACAGGAACAGGAGGAACTTTTTTAACTTGATAAAAGGGTATCTTTCTAAAACCTGCAGTCATGGTCAAATTATTCTTTTAGAGACAGGGTCTCACTGTGTTGCCCAGGCTGGAGTGCAATGGCACGATCACAGCTCACTGCAACCTCGAATGATCCTCCCCTGCCTCAGCCTCCCGAGTAAGTGGGACCATAGGTGCACACCACCATGCCCTGCTAATTTTTAAATTTTTCATAGAGGTGGTTTCTTACTATGTTGCCCAGGCTGGATGGTCAAATCTTAAAAGCATCCCTTTAAAGTCAGGGATCCAAAAAGGGTGTTCGCTATCACAGTTTCTGCTCGAAGCAGTACTGGATCTCCTAGCCTGTGCAATAAGAAAAAGAAAGCAAACAAATGGCATAAACCACTGGAAAAGAAGAACAAAATAGTCATTATATATTTATAGATCACGTGATTGTCTACATAGAAAATCCAAGAGATTCTACAAACTATTAAAACTATTGAGAAGGTTTATGTTGAGAGACAATTTTCCTTGGGTCTGCTGCATTTCTGGATGTCTTGCACACGGAGGCGCTGACTGCTGTTTTGTTCTGGACTATCTTTTTGGATTATCTTTTCAAGGATGTTTGTGTATCCACCATCTTTGGAACAGAGTTAGTGTCTCCCTCTGGAGCTGAAGGCAGGTTTGCTTACTGTCCAGTATTAAAAGATAATGCCTCCCTCTGCAGTGTCAACCTGAATAACAGAGACAGAGGCTCCCTAAAAGAAAATGATATTTACTCGGGAACAGGCTTTGCAATGGGAACACGTGTGTCACAGTGAATTATGTGTGTATTTAGGAAGATAAAGGAACACAAAGTTTCTTAAAGGAAAAATGAGGAGGATTATATAACTGTTTCGAGATAATTTTCCTTGGCTACAAGGATCAGTAACAAGGGTGGTGCCAGTACAAAGTTAGACAGGCAGTTGCTGGGCAGATGTCCTTGCAGAAGTAATTTTTTGCGTAAGGTTGTGATGAGTTTTGCAGAGTCTTTTGTGATAGTTCTTGTTATCAGTCAATTTTGCATGACAGCCCTCCCTTCCTGGCCTTCCCCTGTTCTATTTGTCAGGGTTTTTAACACAAGTGACTGTTTTGATTCTGACAACTTTCACAGTAGCAAAGGTCAGACATTTGGGTTCCCCAAACTCAAGGTTCCTCAGCTAATATGCAAAGTCATTGCGTGAGCATCATCCATCTGTCCCCCCTGCCGCCCACAATGTCACTTTGGCATTTGAGTGGGGGCTGGCAAGCGGAACTGCTGACTCAGTCATGAAACTCATGCTCCTTGCTGGGCCATGAGTAAAAAAGTCCTTTGTCTCTGACCCAGGACTCTCCAGTCTTCTGCCAGCGTCCACACTGCTGTGATAGCCCAGGGTCTGAGTTTGGTAAAGTCTCAGACCCTGCACAGTCTTGACAGTTCAGCCATCTCATTTCTAACTACAGTCATGAGCTGCATGATAACATTTTGGTCAGTGACAGACCACGTGTACAACAGTGGTCCCATGAGATTGTAATGAAGCTGAAAAATTCCTATTGCCTAGTGATGTTGTAGTCGTCATAATATCGTATGGCAACACATCACTCACATGTTTGTGGTGATTCTGTTGTAAACAAACCCACTGCCCTGCTGGTCATATAAAAGTTTGGCACATACAATTAGGTACAGTACATAATACTTGATAATGATAATAATTGGCTATGTTACTGGTTTATATATTTACTGTACTTCTTGTTGTTGTTTTAT
This sequence comes from Avahi laniger, assembly GCA_963575035.1. Classification (NCBI taxonomy): domain Eukaryota; kingdom Metazoa; phylum Chordata; class Mammalia; order Primates; family Indriidae; genus Avahi; species Avahi laniger. The sequence goes on along the minus strand of CAUYSK010016367.1, from coordinate 4,419 downwards.
AGTATACTCTTTCTATTTATAAAAAAAGTTAACTGTAAGATAGCCTTAGGCGGGTCCATTTAGGAGGTCTTCCAGAACAAGGCACTGTTATCATAGGAGATGACAGTTCCATGCAAGTTATTGCCCTGGAAGACCTTCCAGTGGGACAAGATGTGGAGGTAGAAGACAGTGACACTGATAATCCTGACACCATACAGGCCTAGGCTAATGTGTTTGTGTCTTTCCTTTTAACAAAAAAGTTTAAAAAGTAAAAATAATTTTTCAAATAGAAATAGCTTGTAGAATACGAACATAAAGAAAGAATATTTTGTATAGCTGTACAATGTGTTTGTGTTTTAAGCTAAATATTATTACGAAAGTCAAAAAGTTTTAAAAAATTAAAAATTTATATAGTCAAAAAGTTACAGTAAGCTAAGGTTATTATTGAAAAAAATTTTTTAAATGAATTTACTGTAGGCTACCATACAGTGTCTATAAAGTGTACATTAGTGTAAAGTAATGTCGTAGGCCTTCACATTCACTCACTACTCACTCACCCAGAGCAGCCTCCAGTCCTGCAAGCATCATTCATGGTAAGTGCCTTATACAGGTGTACAATTTTTTATCTTTTATGCTGTATTGTTACTGTACCTTTTCTATGTTTAGATAAACAAATACTTACAATTGTGTTACAGTTGCCTACAGTATTCAGTACAGTAACATGCTGTACAGGTGTGTAGCCCAGGAGCCATAGGCTGCACCACACAGTCTAGGTGTGTAGCAGGCTGTCCTATCTAAGTTTGCACAAGTACATGCTACGTTGTTCACACAAAGACACAATCTCCTAATGATGGATTTCTCAGAACGTGTCCCCATCATTACATGGTGTACCACGATACTAAAAACAAGCAGAAAATGCTATTTATAAAAGATACCATTTATAAAAGCATGAAAAACTATAAGGTGCCTAGGAATAAATCTAAGAGTTATGCAAGACTTTTATGGAAAAAATTATCAAACTTTATTGATGGCTATTCAAGAAACCCAGATAAATGGAGAGGTATAACTTGATGGTAGAAAAAAAGACTCAATTGTAAAGACGCCAGTTCTCCTCAAATTAATCTACATCTTTATTTCAATTTCAATAAAATGTTAAGCAAAAAGTTTTTAAATTAAATTAATGTGTTGGGAAACATGACAAGCTTAACCTAAAGTCATATGAAAGAACAAATAGCCAAGGGTAGCCAAGGCAATTTTGAAGAAAATGAACAAATTGAGGAGAATCACCTTCTACATATCGAGACTTATACAACCAAAGTAATTAAGACAGGGAGGTCCTGGCAGAAGAATATACAAATAAATATTATAGATGGGGCAGAATTGAGAGGTCAGAAACAGAGCCACGTAGCATATGGAAGTTCAACATATGTCCGAGGTGGTATTTAAACCAGTTCCTTCCAGTAAATGGTAGTAAGGAAACTGGTTTTCCATACAGAAAAAGGGAATTACACATCTATTATCACCCTGTTAAAAAAACTCCCAAGGAAATGAGCCACTATGACTGAGAACCAGTTAGAAACAATAAAGAATAAATTTAGACCCCCAAGGACTTCAGATATTGGATTTATCAGATACAGAATATAAAATACCTTAATTGTGTAAGAAATGTTTTAATGAATTTAATGTGGAATTACAAAAACGAGCAGGCAACAAAATACTGATCAAGCAGATGTGAAAAAATACCTAGAGATACTAGAAACGATATGCTGAAATTTTTCAAAAAAAGAAAGTAAACTCAGTGACTGGTCAAATGACAGGTTGGAAACAATGTAGTAATAAAGAGAAAACAAAACAATAATTACCATAAAGTCAGGGCAATGGTTTCCTCTATGACAGAAGGTAAAGGATTGTGATGAGGGGATATCCACAGAGCTTCTGGAAGTGTTGACCCTCTTCTACTTTAGGACCTGGGGAGTTACAGAGATTTTTGCTTTATAATTATTATTTAAGCTGTATAATTATATTTGATATGCTTTTCTATATGCTTGTCATATTTCACAATAAAAAAGGTTTGAAAAACACAGTATATTAGGTATAGCTGAAGAGAGAATTAGTGAGCTGGAAGAAAGCTGAAGAAATTACCCAGAATGCAATAGACAGAGACAGGGAGATGGAAAACAGGAAAGAAAGTGATGTTGGGAATAAAATGATAGGATGTAACATGTTACTAAAGCAAAGCTCCAGAAAGAGAACAGATAGGATGGAGGACTGGTGAAAGACAAGAAACACAGGTATTTTTACCTGGACACATTGAGTTGAAACTAGAAAACACCAAAGCTGAAGAAAAACTATTGACAGCCAGAGAGAAAAGACAGATTGCCTAAAATGATCTGCAATTAGGCAGACAGCAGACTTTGCAACAACAGAAATTGAATCTAGAAGTCAGGGGAATGCTTTCTTCAAAATTCTTAGAAAAAGAAACTGTTGACTTAGGAATATGCACCCAGTAAAGATTATTATTCAAGAATTGGGACTCGGCTGAGCGTGGTGGCTCACGCCTATAATCCTAGCACTCTGGGAGGCTGAGGTGGGCGGATCCTTTGAGTTCAGGAGTTCAAGACCAGCCTGAGGTAGAGTGAGACCCTGTCTCTACTAAAAAAATAGAAAGAAATTACTCGGACAGCTAAAAATATACAGAAAAAATTAGCCTGGCATGGTGTTGCATGCCTGTAGTCCCAGCTACCAGGGAGGATGAGGCAGTAGGATCGCTTGAGCCCAGGAGTTTGAGGTTGCCGTGAGCTAGGCTGACGCCACGGCACTCTAGCCCGGGGAACAGAGTGAGACTCTGTCTCAAAAAATAAAAAATTCAATAGGGAAAGAACAGATGTGTCAACATATGTTGCTTGGACAACTGGATTACCCATATAGAAAAGAATTAAGCTGGACCCCTACCTAACATCATATATAGACCTCATCTCTAAAAATTAAAAATAAGTTAGTAAATAAATAAAAAAAGAAAATACTCTATGTCTTTCCCTAACTTAGGAAATACAAAAGAACAATAGAAAAAACCCAGTGAAAGTAGACCAAAGGAAATAATGAGATAAGAGCAAAAATTAATAAAATAGAAAACAAAGAGGATTAATGAGCCCAAAGCTGGTTCTTTGAGAAGATTAATAAAATAGTTAAACCTCTGAGGCTGATTTTAAAAAAAGGAAAGAGAGAAATTCATAAGAAGGAAAATGATACAATAACCCCAGGAGAGATTTAAAAGATTAAAAATGGAACAATGTGAACAACTATTTCTTTAATGTTATTACGTATTTCTCATTTCCATTTCCTAAGTCAATTTTCATGATCTATTTTATAGACACATCCATTATATCTACATTTTCAAATTTATCTGCATAAAATTGTTTCTTATGATTTAAAAAAAATCTATCTACAGTAAAATCCCCTTTTCATTACTAATATTATTGGGCTTTCTCTTTTTTCCTGAGTAAGTTTTGTCAGAAATATATTTATTTTATTAGTCATTTGTTTTATTGATCATCTCTCTAGTTGCTTTGTTTTGTTTCGTTGATTTTTCTCTTTTCTTTATGATTTCCTGCTATTTAAGGGATGTTAATACGTTGTCTTTTTTCTGATTTCCGAAATTGGATGCTGAATCATTATGGTGCAATCTTTGTTCTTATGTAATATATGTATCTAAGGGCGTACACCCAGACCCTCAAGGATTGCTTTAGCTGAGCTCAAATTTCGCAGTCTAGCTTTCAATGTCAGCTAATTCCTAATATTTTCTATTTTTATTTTTCCTATTAAATATTTGGGGGTATGATTTTTGTTTTCAAACATAAAGTTATCTTTTTGTTATGGCTTTTTCATTTTATCATATTGTGGTCAAAAAAAGTGGCCTGTACAATATCAATTCTTCACTCTGTGGGCAGACTTGCTTCATGACCTAGTATGCGATCCATTTTTGTAAATGTTCCCTTGTTGCATGAAAAGAATGTCAATTTTCTGATTGTTTGATCAAGCTTCTTAACTGTGTTATTCAATTATTCGACATGTTTACTAATCTTATGGCTATTTGATTTAGTAGCTGGGGAGGGAGGAAAGATAAAACTCTTAAAAAGATTATGGATCTATTCTCTTTGTAATTGTCTCAAGTTTTGCCTACAGTCTGTGGGCCACATTTGGCCCACTCCTTATTTTTGTAAATAAAGTTTTATTGGAACACATCCATGTTCTTTTGTTTATGTATTACCTATAACTGCTTTCTCACGATAATGGTAAGGTTGAAGTTGAAACAGACTGTTTGACCTGCAAAGAGTAAAATATGAACTATCTATCCTTTTATAGGAAAAGTTTATTGACTGTTTTACATAATCTGAGGACTATGCTGTGAGGGTCAAAGAAGTTCAATATTGCACGTCCCTC
>CAUYSK010016365.1:0-33156 GCA_963575035.1 Avahi laniger | reverse complement strand
CAACATCTGAGATCAGTAACCATGAAGGGTGAATATTTTCTAGAGACAGGACGTGCATGAAGGAGGAGGGATAGTCTAGGCAGAGAAGATCACAGAACAAAATGAGAAGTCTAGAAGCAACATGATATATCTGACAGAGAGTGTCATGAGTTCTCCAAATCCTGCTTTTTCTCCTCAATGTCAGAGCCCGATCATATTTCCCAGCCTCCCTTATAGTTGAGTGTGGTCATGTGGCTGATTACGGCCCAAGAATGAGGCCAGAAATGATATATTCTCTTCCAGGTATGGTCCTTAAAAACCTCCCACATGCAAACCTCTATTCTCTCCCTCAATCAGCTGAATGGGAGGCCTCACCCTGCTTCAGCCACAAGATGAGCCACACCGAGACACTGGATGATGCTATGAAATATCTTATCCACCAACTAGAAATGTCTGCATGCGTGAGAGACAAAGTTTATTGTGTTAAGACACTGAAATTTAGGTTGTTTGTTATAGTAGTTAATATCAGCCACCTTAACTAATGTAGTGTACATGTGTTTTGCTGATGGTAAGAGATGGTTATTACACAGAAAAAAGAGATAGCCGTCACTGACTACCTGCATTAGTCACTTATCCTAGATACCTCTGGGGTTATTGTGGGCACCATGTAGATTAAGAGGTATAATAGCACCTTAGAACTACAAGTCTGGGCAAATATTAGTCTGAACATGCAATCATGCCCAGTGTAAGGGCTGGTTCATGCTGCGGAGACTGTGTGTGAAGCACAATAATTTATAGTTCGCATCTATGGCAGAATAACCATGAAGATGTTCTTCTGGCAGCTTTTTTGATGTCTGATGTGTTTAGCTGTGTGCTTCCCCACCCTGCCCCAAAAGGTTCATGTTTAACTGTAGCTGAGGTGTGCTCCCCCTATCTCACAACCTTGGAAGTATCTGTTATCCAATGAGATTGAAAGAAAAAAAAAAACAAACCCAGCTCATGAATGTGTCATCGCATGACCAGAACTAAATAATAAAACAGTAACACCTCTGAGTTAAAGCCATGGCAAGTATCACAAGGTGTCTGTTTCTGCTTCCATTTCAAAGTAATATACCACCTGGAAGTTATTCTTCCTGCCAAAAGGAGTAGAGACATAAAGGCTCCCCTTCCTTTCCGAAATGAGGAATCATAGAATAGCTGAGCTCCATGAAATAGAGAAACAGGCCCCCACTGGAGATAGGAGGGGCTGGTGAGAGGCTAGCAGGAGAAAGCATTGTCAGAGGCAACTTCCCTCAATACTAGAGATGATAACTGTATTGAAAATGGATTTTGAGTGGCACACAAGCAGAAACAGAGAATATTTGCATAGATTAAGAACTGCAATAAGTGTCTTGACACAAAGCAAGATTACTTCATTGAAGATCTTCATGGGAAAATATTGATAGAAGACACCCTGAGCAGGTGTGGTAGAGCCTGACAGTACCAGAAGAAAAATGCAAACTTGAACAACATAGAGGTAGTTCTTCTAGTTAGCAAGAGCCTGAACTTCAGTGAGCAGGGAATGGAAATTCATGTCAGTGTTCCCACTGTGTCAGACCTCTTGCAGGCAGTGTATTGTGGTGCTTAATCCTACGTGGTGGCTTCCAGTGTTATCCTTTGGCCTTTTTCCTATATTTATGAAATATGGATTCAAAGACTCCTTCAAGTTGTTTTCATATGTATATATAATGGGGTTGAATCCTACTGATTAGTCAAGATCCTAGTGCCAAGAATGGACAAACCAGATGAGTGCAAACTTCTCTTAGTTTGGGGTTTTATTAAAGCAGACACTGAGACAAGAATTCAAATGCAAGCAATTTATTTGAGAGATGATCCCTGGAAACCACAGCAGAGACATGAGAAAGTAAAACTGGAAAGGAAAGAGCCAATAAAAGGTGAAATATAAAACAAATTACCACTGTGGGCCACCAGAGCTGGGAAACTCGGGAAATGGTACAGAATGTGCACCACAGGGTCATGTTTTCTGAGAGTCTGGGGAGCCGAGGTATTTATATACCAGCTCCTGTCAGTCAGATGTTGAGAGTTGCTTCTGGGAGATGTTAATTCTCCAGAATTGCAGCCTGCTCTGCAGGTGAAATGCAGGCACTGGCGGGAGGAAGTTGAATCTGCGTACACTGAAATGATAAGGGAAGTGGGATGTGGGCAGGAAAATGAGAAAATCTACTACAAACCCCCATTGGATACCTTTTCTCAACTGGATGTGCTACTTGGTGAAATTACTTTTGTGCATTTCCCATTCTGCCCAGCACCAGTGATTTGGCTACACACTTGAGTGTCTACATGTAAGAACTTTGGATTGTTTTTTAACCAAAAATGGGATTTTTGTGCCTTTTATTTTATTTTAATACATTTATTTTTTATATATGATTTAGAGAAAAAAAAGAGCTAGACCTACAACTATTTTCAAAGCCCATCAATTTCTTATCACTGTTCGTGTATACACACTACAGAAAATGCACTGGGTAACCCTAAGATAAAAGGGCTCTGTCTATTAAAATGCACTGTCTTGTGGTGAGCTGCAGCTCTTTCAGGTGAGACCCTATCCAGGGCGCTTTGGGATCTGGTAAAGGGAATCTATGCCGTTTGGCCTTGAATGCCACTTCTAATTTTCAAAATTGCTTCATAACATCCCCTCACTTTTCACAAATGACTGCTCTCTCTTGCTACCTATTTCATTCTCTTGTTTTCTCATTTAAGAACATACAGGGAAATTACGTGATTTTACTATCTTTAATGGTTGTTTAAAAACTCTTTCAATTTCCTGAATAAAAGTGCACGGGAAAAAGCAGAGTCATGTCCATTTTGAATTGTAAGCTTATCTCAGTGATTTTAAAAATAATACGAATTGTATATTTATGTGTGTTGGTGTAATTATTTGAAGATTGTAAATGCATATCAATATATCAGGAACAAATAAAAAATCCATCACTCATCTGTTACTGAAAACCAGTTCACTCCGCATTAGCCTAAGTTAACGTATTTTGTGTTAGGTTTTATGTTTCTGATGGGCAATCGGTTTGGTATTGCACATAGCTGCCGTACACTCATAGCACAGTGTATATGACTGTTTCTTATTTTTAACTATTTACTTTAAAATAATCTTAAACCAAGAAAGAAGTTGCAAAAGTGGTACACAGAGATCCCATTACCTTTCACTCACATTCCTTAATGGTAACATCATACATAGCATAATGCAATAATACAGGGTTGTTCTTGAGCCAGACAGATACGAGAAAATCTTCTCCAGAAGCTCATCACCTATTAGCGATACTCTTTCCATACATGGTATGACAATGCCTCCTTCGGTTAAAAACAGGAGCAGGGCTGAGGAGAGTGGAAAAAAAAGTCTTTACTTTGGGGCACTTAATGTAATCCAATGAATAAATGCATACATGCATGCACACATAAAATGTTTTGGTGTCCTTAGGATTTGCAGAGACTTTGTATTGGTGTTTTCTTTTCACTTTCAGTCATGCTACCTTCTCCCTTCCTTTGTTACTGATGACCCTTAGGGGTGTAATCTATGAGGCCTAATCTGTTCTGATCTTCTAGAATCTGGAGGAAAGCAAAGGACATCTTACTACTTAAAATAGTAAGGAAGTTTGTGTCCCTGATATGAGGACTCTGGTGGCTCCGAAGTCACATAGCGGGTATACAGTAACATTTGTTGCACAGAAGTCCCTGGTGGCTGCCAATATTCAGCAATAAATTAGATGGTGAGAAATACTTGAACTTGTCAGTGTCACTTGGGGCTGCTCTGTGCAGACATTAGGAAAATGCTAAATGCCTATCATTGCAATACTAATTATGATAACCAGATCAATGCTGTGAGGTCATTAATAGAGTTAATATTAACAGAGGCTTATTTTTAACCCAAATAGCAATTTAAAAGATGGTGCTTGGCTATCTGTTTCAAATTTCAATACTAATTATAAATAATATTTCTTGAATCAAAACATACCAAAGGAATTTTCCCTATCTTTTCTCCTTCGGTTTCTCCCACTCTGCAGGCTTTCCATAGAAACACCCCCCACACTATGCACTCATCTCCCATTTCTTTCTCACCTTAATCTTCCAATAAAACAACCCTCTGGGGGCCATTTCTAAATGCTAAGATGTAAAGTGCTTATAATAGCAAGAAGTATGCCTCTTTTTAGAGAGTAGGGAAATAGAAAAATTATGACTTCTATCTCTCCCCCTTTTCCACTCCAACATTCCAGGACTTCCATTGCTACACATAACAAGTGAACCAACTCTAACCAGAGGGGTGGTCTCAACAGGCACACTACAGAAAGGTTCCTCGACCCTTCGTAGGCATGCTTCAAAATCTTCGCATATGTGTGTCCAAATCTTGTTCCAGTGCACACCTTGTCTTTGCCCCAACTCAGCTGGCATTCTGTTTTTGCAATGTCTGTCAGATAGTCATGAAGTTAAGCCCGTTGTTGGAGGAGGTGTAAACGACTATAATTTGTTTGCTCCAAGAAGTTCCCAAGAAGAGACTCAATACGAAGCAGACACCAGAGAAAACACAATTAGGAACTGTTCACACTGTGGACAGAATGCTTCAACAAGCTATAAAATATTCCATTAAAATAAAAATGCAGAACTGTAAGGCTTAAACAAACAAAAAAACAGTGAAATAATTGAAGAAGAACTTTAATTCAGAATAATCTTAATTTACGGAGAAACTTAAAGCTGGTGTCCCACATCCTTGTATTTGGAAGTCCTGTGAACCCAAAAAAGTTGGGACTCTAGAAATCTAGAAATCTTCCCTTCCAGATCTGGCCTCTAGGTGCATTGTTTTCTCCTCAGTTATCTTTTAGTTTGAATAACTCGCTCCTTTCTCAACTTTAAGGGAGATAGGACTGGAGTTTCTCAAAAGAAATTTTACCCAGAAAAAAGAGAAAGAAAAAAGATAGAAGACCAAAAACTCCAAAACAAAACAAAAAAAAACATATAGACTCAAATGGCATTAAGGTACATGTGTATATGTATACATATATGTTTCATACTTAGTATATATGCGTGCATACATATATTCAACACTATTAAGTATTATGCTAAAAATGTACACGCATCATTGTTCTTCATTCAACAAATATTGAGTTTAACTATTGCTATAAGCACTGGTGAAACAGCTTTGTATTTGAGTTGGGGAAAGAGAAACTCATAAAGGAAGCAAATAAATGTTTTAAAGAAAAATAAAATAGAGACACTGGGGTATTATTCCGATGGAGTGTTCAGTAAAGGCCTCTATGGGATGCGACAGGAGGCTGAGCTCTATCTGCATGAGGTGAGGGGCAAGCTCCACATAGACAGGGGATGAAGGACAAATGCCAAGGCTTAGTCCTGGGGGGAAGTCATATCATGTCCACTTTGCATATGGGGAAAATAGGGCTCTCAGGGAAACAAAGTGACTTCTGAGATTCTATAGCCAGGAAGCGACATACACAGCCATATATCTGATGAGCTGTTCTACTTAGATTATTATTTCTTCTTCAATTGGTTTTTCCAAAGTCTTCTCCAGGCCCCACCCTTTCCATTGCTCTGTCTTTTTCCACTCCCTTCTTGTCTCCTTTCCCTAAGAGACTAGCAATTACTCTTTTACACCTTTCCTAATCCTCAAGAGAAGAAATCTCAATGACATCACCTGGTACCAACCCCCTGCAGAGGGGCTCTGCCTCCTCTCTGCATCTGCTCCCCTTCCCTAGTGTAAGGGTGTGCGGTGCGGGCAGGGAGAAGTACCATTTACCTTTGCAAACCTGGCAACCAGCACAGCCCTTTACCTGGCAAGCAATTAAGAAATGAAGCACATAAGAAATATTTGAGGGAAGGGTAAAGGAAGGAAGAGAACAAAAATAGAAGGGAGGAAGATTTTTAGTTTAAAATGCAATTCAATTTAGAAAATGAGATTAAGAGACTGCAGAGAAATAAAGGAAGCTTCACACAATTTCTAGACTTGTCACTAGCATTGTGTTATCTTGTTTAAATGCATTTAAGACAAAGCTATTTTCAACTGCCTTAAATTACACATGGAAGAAACTCCAATCAGAGTCCATCAGTATTGGGGGTGGTGGGAAAAGGAGAAGTATACGGGACCCTCCTAGTCTCCTAAAATCACTCCACATGAGTGTTACTGGCTCTGGAGTTAGGTCAATGCAAATTATTATGCCTACTTCCCAGGGTGGGAGCAGTTAGCTCCACTGCTGGTAACTGCCACTTGTGTCCTAAGTTTCAGAGGCAACACAGTGAATGTGTAAATCCAGGAGCCCTAGAGTCCATTACCTGGTTTTGCATTCCTCTTCCTCCATTTAGGAGCCAGGGGAGTCCCTGCTCCTGTTTGTTTCTACATCTTTTCAATGGGGATGCTCAGGGCACCCACCTCATGTGATTGTTGTGAGGATTAAATGACTGAATACACATAAAAAGCTTAGACTGGTGCCAGGCATCTGGCAAGAACCAATGGATGCAGATGAACCCATAATATGGTACTTTCTAAACAAATAAAACCATGAAAAAGTATGTTGGTGTAAACATATATAATTTGGAGAGAAGGAATTGTCAGTGTCTTTATTACCATCATTCATCACAGTCTCAGAGATGAAGAGGCTATAATAACTTCGTGACGCTGTAGATAGAAGACTCGTTCACGTCCTCGCTCACTCTTCAGCTGCTTCCTACAGCTTTTACAGGGGTCAATGTCATGGGACTTTCTGCATTGTCCTTTCCTATACGATAAATTATTTATTAGTCAGTGTCCATTTTTTTCCTACTGTTTTCATCCATCATGAATGATGATGATTAAGTTGATTGTGCGGAAAGGCACCATGCTCTCATAATCCTTGATCACTGATGTCTTAAAGGTTGGGTTAAAAAAAGGGAGGGTTTCTGATTCCATTTCTCCCTTCTTCATGATAATGGACAGAGATGGCACCCAAACAATGAATGTCCCGGACCATTTTTTATTGAACCCAATCCTGAAGTTATTCATGTGTCCCTATTAGGATTTTAAAGATATCATGCACGGACTTTTCTGGGAACTAAAACTGTCTGAAATTGTAAACACAGATCTTGAAACACATTTCGGAAAGGGTCAGTTACTTGTAAAACAAATAAAAACAGAACTTCCTTTAATACCCGAACAGATTGAGCAGTTAACATGTAAGGAGCGAATGTTTTAAAAATGCATAGATACTTCACATTTTCTTACCAACCTACCACCAAGAACCCAGGAGGGCAGCAGTGGATTAGAAACAGGGTTTCTGTGCCCAGTTCTGAAGACAGCCTCTTCGGAGACAACTGGCCTGGAGGCTTGTTCCCTGTTCTTCTGGTGTGCCTTTGAGCTACTTGCTCTGTTCCACCAGGGGCAACAAATGCGCCCATGAAATCTGACATCGCGCCCTGATGAAATTTAATGCTCGGCAGAACTCCTCCGCTCTATTCTATTAACAGAGAAAGCCAGAGAATTTCCCTGGGATTCCTGGACAGTTTGTCTGGATCTTAACTATCCCTGATCAGATCTTATTATCAAACTCTCCTCAAACAATGTATTTCTTTGTGAAGAAATCACATTTATCCTTATTCCGGAAACCATCTCCGTTACGAGAAAAAGAATCCTACGCATCCTCCTCTTCTTCGCTTTCTCTTTTCTCCCGGCCTGGTGAGGATTTCAACGGAGCTTTGAGTTGAGAACCCGAAGCCAGATCTCCTCGCGGCGAGCTGGCTTGTCCCCGCGCTTCCGGCCAGCGCATCCCTTCGCCTCAGCGCCTCTTCCCAACCAACTCTGTCCAACTTTGTCCTGCTCCAGCAGGGGCGCCCTGTGAGCAACCGACTGCGGCGGGCAGAAGCGACCTCCGCCAGGAGACCCCCGAGCCACGCAGCGTCCCTCCGCCCCGCTCGCGCCGCCCGCGCTCGCAGCCCGGCAGGTTCTCCAGCTCCGCGGTGCGCTCTGCCGCGCTCACCCACACTGGGCACCTCGCCTCCCGGCCCTTCCTCCCCGGACACCAAGCCCTCCCAACTCCCGCCCTCTCCACCTCCGGGGGCAGCTCAGCTAAACCCAGTACCCCTCCCTAGCAAACTCGTCCGACCACCCTCCCAACGCCCGACACAACCCTCAACAAGAAAGCCCAGCCCGGGTCTCCCCAGTTACACTGGTCACCGAGGGTCTCCATCACCGCCGGCCGCCCTAATTCACGCTCATTCATATTCATTCTCTTTCTCTTTCTCTCTGTCCCTCTTCGCTCTCCCCGAAGACTCCTAACAAGACAGGCCGATCCTCCCCGGGGCACTCCCTTTCATTCATCCCCTCCCACCACACACACGCACACACACACACACCCCAACCCAGACAGCCCACTCCACTTTCCAGACGCCCACCTCCTACATACTCCCCTCCCCTAAACAGACAGTCACCCACTCACCATCTGTAGCCTCCTTCCGCCCCCCGCCCCGCCCGCCCGCCGGGCTCCCCCTCCCCAAGAAGCAGACCTGCACAGTGGGAGGCAGGGACCCCCGCCAGACGCTCGGGTCGTGCGCGCCGCACTGACCTCGGCCCGCCCCGCCGGGAAACTAACAAAGGCGGGCGCGAGCCCGCAGCCGCGAGCGGAGAGTGGCGCCCGCGGGGCCGGCGAGCCTGGGCCCGGCTGGCTAGCACCCGGCGGGGGCCGCTCCGAAGTCAGGAGGCAGCAGCGCCTGAGAACGCGGATTTCTAGTCGCCCGCGCCCCTCGGACGCCGCCAGCACCATGGGCTGCTGCACCGGGCGCTGCTCGCTCATCTGCCTCTGCGCGCTGCAGCTGGTGAGTGCCCCGCGCGCCCCCGCCCCGGGACCGTCCCCGCCGGGGGCTCCGACCCTGCGCTGGGACCGGCCTTCCGGGCTCTCTCGGCAGTTCCGCAGCTGCGGGCAAAGGGCGAACGGGCGAGCAGGACGCTCTCGCCGGCTCCTACCCTTCCCGCCACCCCGGCTCGGCTCGTACTGCGCTCACGCCTCGGGCACTCATGGAGTCGCCCCTGCCCTGCGGGAGGGCGCGGTCTAACTCCCAGTCCCGAGCGCTGGGGTTCACCGCGCCCCCGCCGGGCGTCGCCACACAGTCCGGGGCTTGGCGCCCGGGCGCTGGGCGAGTGAGCTATTTCCTAGCCCCTTGATCCGACACCTGGCTCTGGCATCCTCCGCGTTCCTGCTGAAGTTACACAGGGGCTTGTGGGCTCTTTCTTCTTGGGATGATTTCCAGGAATGTTGCTTAATTACAAGGTGCGTGGGAATGCCCAGGTTCCGAGGAGACTGAAGCAGCCGTAACTCTCTTAGTTAAGAGTGAGGCTGAGGTGGTTCTTACCTTCAGCAGGTTGAAAAGTGGTGGTTGAAGAGTCTCAGACCTCCAGGAGGGAGATCTTGGCTGCGCGTTTCGGCCCCTGCCCTTCCAATTTCGCTTTAGATTTTGTTGAAATGTTGCATGTCCAGGCGGCGACAGACTGACAGCTGTCATGAGGGAGAGAACAGAGTGAACGGCTCTGTTGGCGCGGTGCCTTGCGGAGAGAGTGCGTGTGATGGATGGGAAGTTAGAAACCAGAGAGCAGAGAAAAAGGCCTTTCAGAGAGGAGCAGATGCTCTTCCAATCCCTTTGGAACCTGAACTGGCCCTGTGGTCACTTGAGGTCAAGGCCACAGACCTTTTGTGTCAGACTTTTGTGTGTGAGAGATTAATAGACATCTCCCTTTCATTACACTTAAGACAGATCCTGTAGATGTCCTGCCAAGCTTTCTTCGAAGCATTGTGGGGTTTTTTGGTCACAAACATAGCTAGCATATTTTGACAAGCGAGAGGAAAAAAGCTTTCAATGAACTTTATTGAGTAATGTCAACCCTTGCAAGACTCATTAGCCACGGGATACAATAATGTTCCTTAGTAGTTAGTCCTTGTTCACATGAAGAAGGTTTTAGAACATTTTCATGTTAGAATATTTTCATGTTTCTTTTGCCTCAGTGTTCCAGTCCCCCATAAGAACCTCACTTTGGATATGTTCTTCATTTTTTACATAATGCGTGCATAATTTGTGTGTTCATAGATTTGAAATCAGTGGCTATTTGTCTTTGAATCTATTGGACAGTTCCTTGTGGCCTGTGAAAAACTTAAACATATTTTAGAGTTTTCTTGAAAAATAATTTAAAAAAATCTGCTCCAACATGAATGTTTTCTTTCACTAAGGAAAAAAGGCCAGGGAATAATTTATACTTTGGTTTCTAGAAATGGACATGGCTTATAAATTGGAAAAACTAAATAATTGTTTACTCAACCTTTGCTTACGTAAGATTGTGGATAGGAACATTGGATTGTATAATCTATTAATATAAAGACATCATTTCTGTTTTACATCGAAATAACATGTAAGGCTTTTTATGTAGTAGGTTTATTAATACAATTATGATTTTCTGACTTGGCATTGTAATATTTGTGATGATAATGTTTTTGAGGTTTCATCCATCAGGCTAGAATACCTCCACTTTCCATGTGCACTTTCTCAATGAATAGAAGTGCAACTTATTCTTAAAGCTTAACTTAAAATTGCATCTTCTTTATAAAGTCTTCCTTGGTGTTCTAGGTAAAAGCACTTATTTTCCTTTAATCTCATAGAACTTTGCTTTTTAATCTGTTATAAAATAATTTGTCCTCTCTTAAATAATTTTGAACTATTTATGCACATTTCTCACCATTAGACTGTAGTCTACTTGAGGGTAGGAACCAAACCTTATTCATCTTTGCAAATCATGCAAGTTCTTAGTGCTCATATTAGGAGCTGAAACATGTTTGAATTTATAATAATATCTAACATTTACAATCCATACAGGGTATTGACATACATTTTTTGTCCCCTAAAATTATCCTCTGAGCAAGGTACTCATTTCACTAGTTTGCCAATGAGGAAGTTGATACTCACAGAGTTAAACAATTTTTTCCAAAACTGATAGTTTTTAGGATGGTAGAGACAGTGGGGTGATGGTAAACATTTAACAACTGGATCTCAAGCAAAACAAAAACATATATGTATATGCTACATTATGATATCATACATGATAATATCTATATAAAGAATGTGTAGCAATCAATTGAAAAATAATATCGAGAATAACATTGTGATACTCTTCAGTGTGAATTCTATATAGCATTTAATTCTGGCAGCATCCTTTTGTTGAATTTGACTAACTCTTGGTTCTGTAGTTCTGATATGAATACTAGTTAATATTTGTACTTGCTTTAAGGAGAAAGAAGACAATAAAACAAGGAAGACAGTATTGGAACTTTACTCCATTAATGACATAACAAATTCTTTGGAAAATTGGTTAATAGTTTTCAAATACTCAAAAATTATTTCCTCAGTCTCTTTTGTGCTATTGAGAATGTTATGGCTGCAGGCATGACACACTTTGAGGTTTAATATATATTATTAAAAATGTTTCTACATCAGTTTCCTAAGTCTAGACAATCAGCAAAATAGTGTCACCCCTTGAGTTGTAGCATGTGCCAAATTCTTCAGTGTGAAAACTCTCACCTTGGCTAGTGTCAAGGGTGCCTTTATATAGTATTTCCGTCATTCAGATAAAATAGGCATAAATAAGCTCAAAAGCACTGATAGAGTAAAACACAATGAAATAATTAGAAAGAGATATGTTTTAACTATTTAGTACCTCTGTTTTTAATAAGATTGATTTAAATTTAAGTTTGTATAATTTGATGTTTAATAATATCTGTATTTAACAAATGGCTAACAAAATTCCTAAAATATCTTAGCAAACCAACTCTCCGAGCCCGTATGAGCCTGCTCCAGCATACCACGGGGTAGAGGCCCCTGTGTCCTGGATCTGGTATTCTTTCCACTGAGGCCAGCTGTCTTTTTTCCCCTTTCATCTTGTTCTCTGCTCCCGCCAGCTGTCGAGAGATGGAGGTTATGAAGCAGTAAACAAGTTTGGGGGTAAAAAGGGGAGTATTTGGAGAGCACATTTGCTGAGGACAGTGTACATGCTCATGACTAAGATTTGACTATGAGGTCACTAAATAGATGGCATATTAGCTCCTCCTAAAAGTTAAAGAAACAAATAAAGGGTTTTTATTATCTTATTGTCATTTCGTGTGAACTACCCTTCAGAGTGGGAAATCTAATTGGAGAGAAATTATCCTTTCAGGCTGGTATCTGTGGATGAGCTTTGGTTTGCAATATCTGATTCTTCTCTTTCCTTTTTTCCTTACACGGCTCTGGCCATCTTCCATCCTTACTTTTTCCTCCATGCTTCTACCCCCAAGAAAATTCACGTGTTTGCCCCATATTTTACATTCCTGTTCCTGATTTTACCAGATGAAATTAAAGAGAAAGTGTCAAGCAGGAATACAAGCCCATAGAAAACTGTGTGAAATAAATCTTTTTTAAAAAAGTGATTCATTACTATGTTACCCATCCATCAAGTCATCCAAGAGCCTTTAAATACATATTTGTAAAGATACTTTTGGTTTTGCTTGCTTTATAGTAATGTATATTCTATCATTAGATATGTGTAATCTAGACATAAGAACTGATCATATACTTTTAGTACATTATTTTTAGTTACCATATATAAATGAGCCTTATTGCATGTTTTTAAAGTCTAACACTCCACATGTCATTTCAGAGCCATCTTCTGAGAGTAGCTTCGGTGAAGCATTGAACTTATTTTAGCAGGCGTTGTTCCAACAGAGCTTTAGACATCTTCCAGCATCAAAGAGGTTAGACTCCAAGGCATTTCAAGAAAACTTCGTCTCTGGATATTGTTATTACCAGGGGACATTTATTGCACCTTGAATCACTTTTAGGTGAAGGTCATGTTACTATTAGACATAATAATCATTGCAACAAAATTCAAAACTCTCACTGCACTTATCTATGGTAACAGAAAGCCGACAAGATTTATAGAAAAATAAGCAGTTTTTAACACATAGATGGGTCATATGTTTTTATTTTAGAGAAAATTCTCTTATATTAAAACTAGAATTTTTTTTTCTTATAGTAGAAATGAAGCTTAGTTAACTTTCTCTCCATACCACATTCAAACCATCCGTGGGAAAAACCACCTGTGACCGTATAACGCTAAGATAAAAGGTGTTAGGAGGTGTCTGAAGGATGGTGGTGTAGCGTTGGTAACATGTTTTCAACTGAATTCTATGAAATGCATTGCTTACCTGTCAGGGATATTGGACAGGGAATGTAGAAGTGCATTTCTTTTACTATGTATATTTACTGGTACTTTTGCTTTAACATAGTTTTAATTTTAATAGCTGTTTTTCTTAAAAAAGTGTGTGTGTGTGTGTGTGTGTGTGTGTACATGCATACATGTGTATGCTGAGCAGAAGTGTTTGGAGACATAAGGGTTCTGTTTTAGATACTTTAAGATCCTGCCACTTGAGGCCAAGTAGGTGTCAGGTACATGAGTTTGGAACCCAGAGAACAAGATTGGACTGAATATTCAGAATTGGGAATCATGAACAATAGTGGTATTTAAAATCCCTGCGTGAGATCACCTCGAGAGTGTATATATGAGACTAGGACTGAAAAATGGGACTTAGCACAAGGCAAGTAGAGAACAAGGAGCCAAGAAAGGATACAGAAGAAGAGGCCAGCAAGAATCAACTTGCTTTAAAAAACAGAGCTTAGTATTTCTAGAAAAAGATAAAAATAAAAAAAACATTGAGATGGAATCACTAGTAATAAGAAAGATGTATACCAAGAAATGATGATTATCAAATTGATTTTTTTCTGTGAGGTTAAGAGCAAGGTTACCATTTTAATGTTAGTTATTTAAAAATATGAATCCTTACATTTTTGTATCCTGTCCCAGTAAGCCAGGTTCTCTAGTATCAAATTGAACAGGAAAAGTGATGTCCATCACATTTCATGGTGCAGCAAGAGAGACATTTTATTTAATGAGAATTAATTAATAATTTTCTTAAACATTTAGTAAAGTGCTAAACAGTCAATTAAATTACCTTTAACACTAATAGAGTCAACATGGATTAGTTGTAATCAAACAACATTGACCCTTTAGTTAACGGAGTGTTTTGCTTTTATGGATAATTAAGTAAATAAGAGAACAACGTTAGCAAAGGGCTGAGAAAAGTGTTACGGGATGAATTGTGTTCCCCCCAAAAGAAACGTTGAAGCCCTAACCCCAGTACCTCAGAATGTGATCTTTTTTTGGAAATGGGGTTCTCACAGAGGTAATTGAGTTAAAATGAAGTCACGAAGGCAGGAACTAATCCCATATGACTGGTGGCCTTCAAAAAAAGGAAATTTGGATTCAGAGACAGACCAGCAGAGACGGAAGAGGATGTGAAGAGAGAATGGCACGTGCAGATGGGGTTGGAGTGGTGCCAGCCACGGGAGGCTGAAGGTTGCCTGCAAATCACCTGAAGCTGGGAAGAGGAGAGGAATAATTCCCTTGCAGTTCTCAGAGGGAGCACGGGCCTGCTGTCACCTTGGTTTTGGACTTTTAGCTTCCAGAACTGTGAAAGAGTAAGTTTTTGCTGTTTTAAACCACTCGGTTGTGGTACTTGGTTACAAAAACCCTGGGAACTTGAGAGAGAGACAGAGAGACAGAGACAGAGAGAGAGAGAAAGAGTGAGATAACATCTGAAATATGTCTGAAGGAAGAACAAACCTAGGTTTAAACAAAACCATTTAAATGGTGAAAGAAATGCTAACGTTCAATGTGGATGTGGATTTGGGTTGATTGATGGACGGTGGAGACCAAGTCAGGGCAAGAATCTTTAGACCCAAAGGGTCAAGTTCTTAGGTCGGGCTTGAGGCCTTTTATATAGCGGTTCCCTCACGGGGGTCTTTGGATCAGTGATATCGGAATCACTTGAGGAAGCTTCTGAAAGACAGTGGCTCAAGCTCCACCAGGACCTACTGAAGAGGAACGTTTTAGAGAAGGGCTTAAGAATTATGAATTATCAAAGGCTCCTTGCGTGTTTTCCATTGAGGTAGACGGAGGTTTGGGGGCTTTTACTCAAATGAAGAGAGTCGTATGGGTGAGAAGAACTTGAAGAGAAATTACTTTGGACATTTCTTCCTGGGAGGGAGATTAGTTTCTTAGGATGACTCAGATTTCTACTCCACTGACTTGTCACTCTTAACTCTTTAAGATTTCGGGCTGGGTTGTTTCTCTTATGGAAGCTTAATGTCTATGAAGCAAACCATGGAGTCATCCTCGGATTGCGGTACGAATTGGAAGGGAGGGCGGTGTGTCCCATCCTGAATAGGTCAATCACTGAGCCTGCCTGTCCTCTGCACATGTGGCAACAGTGTATCCGAGGCAGGCTCGGTGCTGGTTTATGCTGTAGACTGGGTCAGGTTCACAGCCTGGACTGGACAGGGAGACCAGAGAGAGGCACCAGGAGGAAGTGGGCCGGGTGCCTCTTTACAACCCCTGTTGACACTGCCTCTATTTCCTTGCCCAGGACTGTAAAGAATCACTCTGCTTTTGTAAAAGGTGCCTCGGGGCTCATACTGCACGTTTTCAAGGTTTACTTGAAATAAATGGTTTCAACATTTCTTCTACAGGACACACTAAAACCTATTTCTAGACTCTATTTGCGAAGCTGGGAAATGCTCCTATTTTTGCTTTACAAACCAAAATCCTTATTTTATTATCAGTTTTAATTGACAAATAGTAATCGTATATATTTATGGGGTACAATATTATATTTTGATATATGTATATAATGTGGAATGATGAAAACAAGCTAATGTGCATTTTTTTGGCCTCAATTATCATTTTTTGTGGCAAGACATTTGAAATTTACTTCCTTACTGTACATTTTGAAATTGCATGCATTTTTATTACTGTAGTCACTATTCTATGCAATAAATCTCAGATCAAAATCCTTATGTTTGTAACCTTGATCAACATTAATTTGAATATGTCCTTCTGATAGGTATTTATAAGAAAGTATAAGAAGGTTCTGCAGTCCTCATGGCTTAAGCCTCTCTGTTGCATGAATATCAAATTTACATCGGACTTTTCTCTCTTAAGCTCCAGTTACTTATTTCACTTTTTCTTTTATTGACTAATATGTCACATTCTGCAGGTTGAAACCTAACTTGTGGTTCCTTCTTTCCCAAATTCCTCCTTTAGTTTTCTTGTCCTGCCCAGATATATTGAATTCACTGCATACAATGTTGCCTGATTAATCTTCCTTAAATGGTAATTTCACTATGTCATTCCTCTTTAGAAAAGTAATGTCTCTATTCAAGCTGCCATTTGCCCTATATACTCTACCGATATAGAATTAATTCTCCAAGTCCACATCCTCAGTTCCATAGGAACAAATCTTAGTTTTCCACGAACAACCCATATTCATACCCTTGTGCCCTTGAACACGTGTAATTCAGCCTTCCTAAAACAAATTTCAAGGTTGTAAACTGAGAAAATGGAAATAAACAAACTTCACTGAAATGGAACTATCTATATATACTTTTGTTATTTTATTCTTCATAAAATTATCAGGTGCTATTGATTTTTTAAATAATGTCCCCAATTTTAATCAAATCATTTTCATTCCGGTCACTCCCATGTGGAATTTTGTTTTGCCCAGGGTTTGTTTGTTTGTTTCCTAAGATGATAATCCTTATCATAAGATTTTGAGAAATAAATTGTCTTCTATCCCTAGAACTTCAATAGTATTTACTGTTAAACCATGAGCTATGTTGTCTATATTTTTTCTACCTTTCTCTTGCAATTTTTACCTGTGATGTAGCAATGTATAATTTAGGTCTCTAGCAAAGATTTGAAC
Source organism: Avahi laniger (assembly GCA_963575035.1). Taxonomy (NCBI): domain Eukaryota; kingdom Metazoa; phylum Chordata; class Mammalia; order Primates; family Indriidae; genus Avahi; species Avahi laniger. The sequence continues at coordinate 16,306 of CAUYSK010016365.1, read as the reverse complement.
AATTATCTACATTATGTATAGGAAGAATTTCAAATAATTTAAACATGAAAACTTGAGTCTATATTACTTAAGACTTTGGTATTAAAGACAAAATATACATTAATATGAATTTTGCATTGTTTCTTTGCAGATGTTTATGTGAGTGAGCAGGAAAAAGAACAAATCTGTATATGTATACTTTGATTAAGCATTTGCTTTCATCAGATAAAGTATATCTTGTTTAAAGAAGCAGATTTATAAGCATTTAATAAAAACCACTCATTAAAGATAAAAATAAAAGTCAGGATGTAAAACACAAAATTGGAAGACTTTGGCAACAAGATGACAGACAAGATGTTAATGAGCTTGGCAGACAGTAGACCTTGCCTTCTTCCGAAGGTCCCAGTGTCACAATGAAACCATAATGGTGCTAGGAAGAAAAATGGGGCAAACAGAAGACCAGCAAGATTGAAGAATCCAGGAGATAAGCAAAGTATATTCCACTCAGGATGTTAATATAAGGTTGTGCACTGTACAAAAGTGTTCATGTGTTAGACTGAATTCCAACACTTGTTCTGCTTACACGAGGGGCAACTGGGCCTGGCACTGGAGAATTGATGCCTTTGGCTTTATATTTTGAGTTTGCCGCCTACTATCAATTTGGAGCTGATATGGAATGAGAGAATTAATATATTAATCAATTCAAAAGTAAATCTGATTAATGTGTAAATTAGGATTTACAATGGTTTAGGCAACAATAAGATTAAAAAGAAATACCACCAGTGATTCTTTATTGCTTATTTTGATTTTCTTACAATATTAATACTTTCTATGGCACACTTTAAAGTAACTTTAACATTGATTTTGAAAAACAGAAGAGATTTTTCAAACCATTTTGTGAATGTTTTGAATGTCAATTTTAGGGAAAATATTTGATAAGGTTAAAATATAATTTCTTTCTTCAGTACATCAAAAATTTATGCTTTTAATTCCCATTAACACTAATTGGTATTAATGTGTGTGAATCTTCATGCATTTTACAACAGAATATAACGTTAGAGTAACAGCATAAACGTCATCAATGATTAGTATTCAAAATGCCAATTAAATGGTAGTACAAGCAAATGACATATAGCAAAAACTATCTAATTTGCATTTATTTTGATGTATTTTGCAAAAAAACTAAAATAAAATGGGAGATAGGCCCTGAATGCCCTATGATGGAACATTCTTAATTGTAGATAGACTACAGGAGAATAGTTATTTTAAGATGTGCATAGTAAAAAAACAAAACGAAATCAGGCGAAAGCATTGACATAAGTTAGGGAAGGGGAACACTTCCTAGTAAACCTAGTAGACTGCAGTTCTGTTTGACACTGATAAGAGATTCCCCAGTTTATTGAATTGGAGAAGCTCTTGTCACTTGGAAAAGGAGATGAGGGTGAGGGTCTGTGGGCAGTAGGGGTTGAGTTACTCACGAGGGCTCCACCTACAAGAATTAGATGACTCACTGTTGAGGGAGGCTTGGGGAGGATCAGGGCAGTGTTGTGTTTCTTTTCTCTACTCCCTCCACAGGTACCTGCATTACGAACAGTTTCATGCAGATGCTTTGTTCCTTTAGTAAAAGGAAGTATTGGAACAGGATTTTAGCAATCAGATTCTTGTGAGAGATCTGAGCTCAATGAGAGTGCTGATAAGTCATAAATATATTTCTGACAGTTTCTCTCTATTCCAGTAATGAAAGACATAGTTATACTTTGGTATCGATGAATATGTAGCATGATAGAGCTTGCGTGTGAGAAGACAGGCTACAGAGGTTGACTGGTTAAATCTGTTAATTAAGGTACAAAGAGGAATGCTCTACACTCAAGTGATGTTTCCAGTGCTGATAACTAGCTGTAAATGATTATAATTAAGGTAATGGGAAATATAAATGCCTATTAATGACATTTCTTTATCCAAATTTGTATTTAAAATATAAATTCTTGATGAAGGAGCTCTTTTAAATTATAGCTTATGAAAAGTAAGATATCTTAGAGTTAAGGGCTCCTCAAGAAGTCATCTGGGCGAGAAGCATCTTTAGCTCCAAGGCAGTTCTGTGTGTGGTGCTTCAATACTGAAGACTCTATTGTTGATTCTTAAATATCTCTGAGAATGGAAATCTTGCTTCGATTTCGAGTTTATCTTCCATTCATTTGCTTTTTATTTGGATGGAACAGCAGATGAAGGCAGTCATGGGCTGGAGTAGGCTTGTACCAACTGAGGAGAGGTAACTGTTGGGTTCCCAGGAATTTTGTGAGCTGGTTATTAAACAGCTTTATTAAAAAATTATTCTATAAACATATAATTAAAAACAAAGATAATAAATGTTTAAAAGTCAACACTTTCTAATTATTTTACTGCATTGTACTGTTATCTGTGCTCCGGAGGTTATTTTACATCTAAGTGTCTGTATTCTGGAAATTCTGTATAACAGCGTGCTATTTACTGAGTATGTCTTCCCAATTCTGCATCCAGTGACATTATATTGGGAGCTGAAAATCTATCATGGAGGAAGTATTTACATTATGTAAATACAGAAATGCTACAAATAAGTCCCTCCTCAAGCCCCCCAGGCCAGTTATTAAACATGTACTAGTACATCACTAGACAGGGGCTTTCATCCTAAGAAGGCCATTTTTTTCCCTTGTACAAGTAGATTTATAAGCCTTTAACATAACTAATTAATGTATGTATAAAAGTATATTTCATAACCTAAGTGTTTTATTTGTTGCTATCAGTACATCTGCAAAATTATTTAAATGTAATGGGGAAGTCTTTTATTTTCAAAAATTGCCATATTAAGTCCTTTTGGACTTAATGGCTTTCACATCTCCCTAAAATGTCCATGCACGTTGCATGATAACTGATTTCTTGATAACTGGTTTGAAACTAAATGATTCAGAATTGATAATGGTTCATAGGTTTCACTTCTAGGTGACTGACTAGAATCTAGAATCCCTCACTATAAGGGCATGTTATTTCTGCCTAATGGATGTTGATTAGTTCCCATGAAGAAAGGAGGACTTACTTTGATGCCCGGTTCCTCCACCTGTCTGCATTGTTGGTCATAATTGGCTCCTTCCACGAGGATGTCAAAGTAATTGATGGCAAAAAGATTGAAATACTTTTTTACATCCACGTCTGGTTCTTTCAGGTTGGGGTGATCTGCATTTTCCATTGTCCCTGCATTGAAATACTAAATATTCCATCTTGAAGGAGGCTTCAGAAAAGTAATTTATTTGAGAGCACACTAAAAGGTATTTAATTCATAAAATTGTCTTCTAAATTTTTAAAAGTAATCATTGTTACAAATGGAACAAAATCCCATTGTACCCCAAATTCCCTTGTTTCATTCTTATAACGTCTTCATGAAGAAGATATTAATATATTCTGATTTACAGATGAGAAAACTAAAATGTGAGAAAATCAAGCAGTATATTGGAAACATAGGTTATGATATGACTTAAAGCATGAGAAATGTAGAAATGTGGATAACAAAACTTTGTGTGTGCGTGTGTGTGTGTATGTGTGTGTTCTTATGACTGGATTAAAGGAGTTATATTTCTAGGCTTAGGCCAAACTTGCTGTAAAGAATAATTATTTAAACAAGCAATTTCTTTACACGAAATGTGATTTTTAAAATGCAACCCAGGTAGCCTGAGTAAGAAGGAGTGACACTTTAACTCTTGGGCACAGCTTTTTGTTTTGTTTTGTTTTGTTTTGCCATTTCTATTGGTAGAGGGTAACTTTCCTCATGATTGATATCTATTTTTGGAATCTCTCAGGAGACACACCAATTTATCCTGAAACAAAAAAATAAAATGTAAACTTTCTTCAGAGCAAGAATTCTGCAGTTTTTGCATGCTCTATTTTCTTCAACCGATGAAGCACTTCTGACAATGTTTTATCACTGTACAGATATAATCTGTTAATACCACTGGGACCTATCTTCTCTCTCTGCAAGAATTGAAGTCACTAATTCTTTTTGCTGTCTGATGGGAAACTCTTCCTTGGCTTTGTAGTGTTGTGATTGCCAAAGTTCTGAATGTTGCAACCACACCCCGGCAGAGTGTCCTGAATGCAGGACCAATTAGAGGGAAGCATTAGATGAAGCCGCTGAACCATTAGGAGGCCTGCAAAGATCCCTTAACAGTCTTTTTATCTAAAAGAGAGCTGTGGTTGGAAATACACAGATGGAGCTGTCCTTAGGGATGTGCTTTTCACACACGTGGGTTCTGTTGAAACATTTCACACAAGAAGGAGACTTAACGTTTTGTAATATTTCACAGACCCTACATCATACAGAGGAACATTGGTCATCTATTATTAATACGTTTGTTTGGCTCAACCAAAAGTGTCTTTATACATACTTTTTAACCCCTTCAGTACTAATGATACTTTCAGTAGAGATTTCGGAGGATTTTGGTTAAAGATATAAGTAATATCATGATCTAGTAGCTTGATTTTTATTTTAAGAAAACATAAAGTACAGAATATTAACTTTCTGAGTATATTGTCCCTTCTTGATGACAAACTGATTTGCTATTTGCAAACATCTGCATGGATTCTAATTCAAATTGCTTTATTTTTATTCTGTTATATTTAGCAAATAATATTGCTTTCATATTTAGAGGACCACACCAAAGTTAAACAGATAATTATATTTAAACATATTTTTACACATCTAAACTTTGTACTTCTTATATTTTTAGTTACCATAAAACTTAATTTGATCCTAAAATGCTGGTTAGTTGTCCATTCTACCAATGAAAGGTGTATAATGTTCTGGGGAGAATGATAATTGAAGCTCTTTTTATAAATAGAAATATACTTTTCCTTTAGTCAATATGTGTTTTACATTATGTTTAATTAAGAGATAATATGAAATTTTATATTTGGATTAAATCTCACCTGTAATACCCATGTGCTTTCCATGGCCCAAAATGGAAGGAAAAGCTGTGGAGAACTGTTATCCCATAGGCATCAGAATTATGCTGATGGATGCTTAGCTGCCATGATTTTCTCCCAGGTGCTCAAAGGAACACTGAAGCCTGACCTCTTGGGTGAGTGGGAGAAGAATTCACAACTGGATGGCAGGACTAGTGCTCTAGGAGCAACATCTAATGTGTTGAAACTTATCCCCAGTTAGTATATGATAGCTGCAGAAAATCAGATGACGTTAGGAATGGGTCGTCCCAATTAAACTACATTTGAGTGACCCCATCTCTCACCATATGCAAAAATCAACTTAAAATGGATTAAAGACTTAAACGTAAGATCTGAAACTATAAAGATACAAGAAGAAAATCTAGGAAAACCTCTCCCAGACGTTGATCTAAGCATACAGTTTATAACTAAGACTTCAAAAGCACAGGTAGCAAGAAGAAAAATAGACAGATGGGACTTCATTAAACTAAAAGGCTACTGCACAGCAAAAGAAATAATCAATAGAGTGAAAAGGCAGCCTATCGAGTGGGAGAAAGTATCTTCAAACTATTCATCCAACAGAGGACTAATATTCAAAATATACAAGGAGCTCAAACAACTCCACAGGAAAAAATAATCCCACTAAAAATGGGCAAAGGACATGAATAGACATTTTTCAGAAGGAGACATACAAAAATGGCCAAAAATCATATGGAAAGAAATGCTCAACATCACTAATCATCAGAGAATTATAAATAAAAACCACAATGAGATATCATCTTACCCCAGTGAGAATGACTTTTATTAAAAAGACAAAAAATAACAGATGTTGACAAAGATGTAGAGAAAAGGGAACTCTTATACATCGTTGGTAGGGATGTAAACTAGTACAGTCAATATAGAAAACATTATGGAGATTTCTCCAAAAAGTAAACACGGAATTATCATTTAATCCAGCAATCCCACTGGGTATTTATTTACCCAATGGAAAAGAAGTCATTTTATCAAATGGATAGTTGCACTTGCATGTTTATTGCAACACTGTTCACGATAGCAAAGATGTGGACTCAATCTAAGTGTCCATTAGTGGATGAATGCATAAAGAAAATGTGGTATATCTACACAATGGAATACTATTCAGCCTTTAAAAGGAATGCAATCATTTCATTTGCAACAATGTGGATGGAACTAGAGGTCATTATTTTAAGTGAAATAAGCCAGGCACAAAAAGATAAATATCATATATTCTCACTTACATGTGGGAACTAAAAAATTGGAACACAGGGAGGTAGAAGGTGGAAAAATAGATAACAGAGACTGAGAAGGGTCAGTACGGGGTGTGGGGAGGATGAAGAGAAATGGCTTAAAGGGCACAGACATACAGGAATCTAAAAGGAATAAATGCAATGTTTGATAGCAGAGTAGGATGACTATACCTGGTAAAATTGTATTGTACTTGGGTGATGGACACCCTAAATACCCTGACTTGATCAGTATGCATTATGTGCATATAGTAAATTTTATCATGTACTTCATAAATATGCATAAATAAAAATGACTGAAGAGATAGTATAGTAAACCATAGCAAATTTAATAGGCTTCATCTGTAAACCTAAGAAATAAAATTAGTGAACATTTCTGGAAGTTTCTGATTTTGGACTTATTTTTTTCTATTCAGGTATGGGGGAAACGGTGTTTTTGGCAGGGTTACATTACATATTCATGCATGAACTCTGATGTGTGCAAAGATAATTTGCAAGAAAGTCCTAGATATAAAGATCAAAACAAACTACAGACAAAAGATGAATCAGCAAGGTAATATTTTTGTAAGAAGTAAATATTGGAAAGCATAAATATGGCATGCTATGTAGCAATCTACTCTTCTCAACATTGATCAGACATATTTAAATAAAGGAATGCGATAGTTTCATATGTCTCATAGTGAAGTATTTTGCAAAACATAGTCAAAGAGAAAGCTAATTTGGAGCTGTTATAGTTCAGAAGGAATGCAGATTATCAGATTATTAGCCCAATCAGATATTTAGCCCAATGGTGAATTATTAGTATCACAAGGGACTCTCTCAGAATGTTGAAAGGAAAATATCTCCCCACTCTTTGCCTGCTTTCTTCATCCTGGAATCATTGTTCTACTTTGTATGTCCTAAGCCACCCAATTCCTGAGCCAATATTGACAGAGTCAAGAGAATGTATATGTTATCTTCAGCTCTTCAATTTGTTTCCATTAAGACATTAAATCATATACTTAAACTTCTTTTTTTTTTTTTTGAAGCAGGCAGAATGAAAGAGAATATTTTAAAATGACTTACTAGAGAAACTTGGACACCTTACAAAAGTGATCCCTTGTTACTCCTTACCCAGTTGTTCCCGAGCTTTCCTAGTGGTTCCCAAGGTTTGGCAACTGTAACCTACTAGTGAATCTACCTAACTTATTGGACTGGCCCTATAATTCTACTAAGACGCAATTGAAGTTAACTTGGCACCATAGTTAGCTACAGCTACTACTAGTGTTCTGTATCAGTCGCTTACTACTGAGAACGATGCAGGCACAGAGGTGTATATTCCAATTTTTATTATACAGAATTCTCACTCCAGCTGCAGCTGGATCTGTCCAGTTGTCCACTGTGATGGTAAACTTACAACATCATGGTGCCTGTACTGCTGTTCCTGTGACTGTAGTCTGTCTGCCTGTGTCACTCTATGAATCTCTCTCCTCAGTTGCAATTTTCGTGAGTGTGACACTCTCATGGAGACTCTGAGGTCACCTGGAGCAGTGCTTTATGATCTGGACTTTTCTACCCACATAGCTGAGAAAAAAGCCAGGCGACATTTCCAACACAGCCACTTTCTTGACATAAGAGAAAAGTAATATCAGAAATCTGCAATTTATGGCAGCATATTGTGGATAAAACAGGTGCATAAAAGGTGCATTCACAGAAAAGGGATTTGACGTTAATTGTAAATCAATGTGTAAGTGATCGATTCTTGACTTTCTATTGCCCAAATCATTGTTTAAAATTGCTACCTGGGGCTTGAGATTAGATGCATCCTTCTTTCTACTACTCCTTTGCTTTTCTCTCCATAGTAAAGCCACGATGGTAACTGCTCTGTAATTATTCTTTTCTGAAAACTGGCAGGCATGATCAAATTCTGTAAACACTTTTGCCTGAACAAGCCATGCTACCAATTTTATAGAAGAAAGTTTTGAAAATTATTTCTATGAAGATCTGAAGAATAGAATAGATTGGGGATACCTTTGTCCAAAAAGGTAGATACAGCCAGTATTGCAGCAGAAAAATATACTATGCAGCTTTCTGTAAACATTTATAGACACACAACTGGTACATGACATGTTCAGAGCAAACATTTCTAATATTCACATATTTTAGCATAAATTTAAAATAATATAATTTCATTTAAATATAAAATTAAACATATTTTATGTTTTATTTGTGTCTTCAAGCCAGTTCCCTTTCTTTTATTCACACTTAAATTTTTAACACTTTGAATTAGAGTCTCTGGGAAGCTCTGGTGAAATCTTGTTGGCTACGTTTTTTTCAGTACATATTTTTACGCAGTGATGTGGTATTAATACTGTAATCAGGTGACTTCAGATTTGGAGACACAAGGAAATTTACAACAATTTAAAACTTTAAACATTGTATGATGCCCTCCTAGTTTGGTTTGAGATTTTTAAGTATCTAAAAATTAGTGGACTCAAATATATGGCATGATTCCTGCGTTTATCATATATGACCATAGTGTCAATAAAGAGTATCCCAGCAGCCGGGCACGGTGGCTCAGGCCTGTAATCCTAGCACTCTCGGAGGCCGAGGCGGGTGGATCGCTCAAGGTCAGGAGTTCGAGACCAGCCTGAGCAAGAGCAAGACCCCATCTCTACTAAAAAATAGAAAGAAATGATCTGGATAGCTAAAAATATATAGAAAAAATTAGTGAGACATGGTGGCACGTGCCTATAGTCCCAGCTACTCGGGAGGTTGAGGCAGGAGGATCACTTGAGCCCAGGAGTTTGAGGTTGCTGTGAGCTAGGCTGATGCCACGGCACTCTAGCCTGGGCAACAGAGTGAGACTCTGTCTCAAAAAAAAAAAAAAGAGTACCCCAGGGACCTGTTTCTGAGGATATTTCATGGCCCATGAAACTGATTTAAATTAAGTTCTTTTTTGCTTTAAAGGAAAGCTCATTCTGTCCCCTGCTCCCTTTCTCCCTCCTTTCTCTGTCCCTCCATTCTCCATTCACTCTTCTCTTCCCTATCCTGGGGTCGCCGAAAGTGTCTCTTGGACTTGTCTGAGGAGAGCAACACGGTAACACCAAGCAAGGGGCCCTGGACTCTTACCAGGATAAGATGGATGCATGATCTTACTCTGTAGGAAACGAAGGCTCAGAGCATTTTAAGCAAAAGAATTAAGATTCTATGTTTTATAAAACACTAGAGTCTAAATAAGCCTTAATTTGGGAAAGGAGTTCTGCTACAGAATAGAATCTTAAAATTGCTACTTTTGAGCATGAAAGGAAATGGTTCTTGATTTAACCTTGGTAGGAATTTTCCATATTTAAAAAATTATGTATACCTTCTTGTTAACTGATGGCAAATCCCTTTAGAAATATACACATATATCAAATGAAAATGGTGATTTTTAAATACATAGTATCAAAACTTCAGACATGTTCAAGGGGAAACGTAGCATGAGTTAGACTTACATACTATGTCTTTTAAAGGAAATCTTGAGAATTGTAACATATATCCTATGTAAGAGTTGAAGTAGGCTCCATCTATCATTGGCATTGTACAATAATTATATTTCAAACATGTTTACACTATACTGTATTATTTTCAAAAGTATGAAAACTCTGGTTTCTGAGTTATGGCAAATAATAAATAAAACTCTCTCAATGTGTTCAACAGTAAAAGTTTCAGCTCATGTAGACATGACTTAAAATTGGAACAGTAGAACAAATCATTCAATTTTATTTTCCTGCAAAGCATTTGTCCTTATACAGAAAATGTACCCATTTGTTCCCTTTTTAATAGATTAATAAATCAGTGAATCTTGGTAAAATTTCAGTGAAATTTCAGTGTTTCTTTGTAGCTGTCCTTGAAGAGCTCTTTCACTTTGGTTAGGTATATTCTTAGGCATTTTATTTTCTTTGCAGCTATTGTAAATGGTATTGCATTCTTGATTTGACTCTCACCTTGACTATTATTAGTATACAAAATATTACTGATTTATGTACATTGATTTATGTACAGGTTTTGTAACCTGAGACTTTGCAGAATTCACTTCTTAGTTCTAGGAGTCTTTTTGTTGAGTTGTTAGAGTTTTCTAGATACAAGATCATATCATCAGCAAACAAGCATAGTTTGAATTCCTCTTTCCCAATTTGGATGCTCTTTATTTCTTTCTGTTGCCTGATTGCTCTGGCTAGGACTTCCAGTACTATGTTGAATAGAAGTGGTGACAGTGGGCAGTCTTGTCTTGCTCCAGTTCTTAGAGGGAATGCTTTCAATTTTCCCCTATTCAATATGATGTTGGCTGTGAGTTTCTCTTATATGGCTTTTATTATTTTGAGTTATGGTCCTTTTATATCTAATTTTGTTGAGGGTTTTTAACCACAAAGCAGTGCTAGATTTTATTGAATGCTTTTTCTGCCTCCATTAAGATGATCATATGGTCTTTGTTTTTACTTCCGTTTATGTGATGAATCACATTTATTGATTTACATATATCAATCCATCTTTGTATTCCTGGGATGAAACCCACTTGATCATGGTGAATTATCTTTTTGGTGTTTTGTCGAATTTGGTTTGCTAGTATTTTGGGGGGGTGGGGTTGCATCTATGTTCATAAAGGATATTGATCTGTAGTTTTATTTTGTGTTGTGTACTTTCCTGACTTTAGTATCAGGTGATATTGGCTTCATAGAATAAGTTAGGGGAGATTCCCTCCTTCTTGATGTTATGAAACAGTTTCGTTAGGAGGGGTGCCAGTTCTTCTTTGTAGAACTGGTAGAATCGAACTGTGAATCCATCTGGTCCAGAGATTTTTTTTTGTTGAGAGATTTTTTATTGCTGTTTCAATCTCTTACTTGTTATTGATCTTTTTAGAATTTCTATTTCTTCCTAATTTAGGCTTGGGAGGTTGTGTGTTTACTAAAATTTATCCATTTCCTCTAGGTTTTCTAGTTTATATGCATTGAGGTTTTCATAGTAGTCACATCTGATAGGTTATATTTTCTGGCATTGGTTGCAATATCTCCTTCTTCATTTCTGATTGAGCTTATTTGAGTCCTTTCTCTTCTATTTCTGGTTAATCTAACAAATGGAAAAACATCCCATACTCATGAATTGGAAGAATCAACATTGTTAAAATGTCGATATTGCCCAAAGTGATTTATAGATTTAGTGCAGTTCCCATCAAATACTAATGTCATTTTTCACAGATCTAGGTAAATTAATCCTAAACTTCATGTAGAACCAAAAAGGAGCTCAAAGAGCCAAAGCAATTTTAAGCAAAAAGAATAAATTTGGAGGCATCACATTACCTGACTTCAAATTATACTACAAGGCTATAATGCCCAAAATGGCATGGTATTTGTATAAAAGTAGAGACAAAAAGCAATGAACAAAATAGAGAACCTAAAAATCAAACCATGTAGCTACAACTAACTGATTTTTTATAAAGCAGATAAAAACATATCCTGAGGAAAGGATACCCTATTTGATAAATGGTGCTGGGAAAATTGGATAGCCATATGTAGAAGAATGAAACAGTATCCCTATCTCTCATCACATACAAAAATTGACTCAAGATTGATTAAAGACCTAAATGTAAGACCTGAAACCATAAAAAATCTAGAAGAAAATGTAGGAAAACCTCTTCTAGACATCGGCCTAGGCAAAGAATTTATGAGTAAGATCCTAAAAGCAAATATGGCAATAATAAAAATAAATAAATGAAACTTAATTAAACATAAAAGTTTCTGCACAGCAAAGTAAATAATCTACAGAGTAAATAGACAACCTACAGAATGGGAGAAAGTATTCACAAACTGCATATCTGATAAACAACTAATATCCAGAATCTACAAAGAACTCAAACATCAGGAAGAAAAAAAAAAAACCAACCAAATAATCCTATTAAAAACTGGGGAAAAGACATGAATAGAGTCTTTTCAAAAGAAAATAGCTCGGACTTAGAGGGAGGAGGGGGGGCAAGGGCAACATATGTAACCTAAACATCCGTACCCCCATAATATGCTGAAATAAAAAAAAAAAACAAAATGAAACAAACAAAAAAAGGAAAATAGATAAATGACCAAAAAACACATGAAAATAACTCAATATCACCAAGCATGAGACAAATTAAAACCACAATGAGATAGCATCTTACCCCTATCAGAATGGTCATTATTAAAAAATCAAAAAATAATAGATTTTGGTGTGGATGCAGTGAAAAAGGAAGTCTTCTACACTGTTGATGGGACTGTAAATTGGTACAACCTCTGTGCAAACCAATATGGAGATTCCTCAAAGAACAAAAAGTAGCCTTACCATTTCATTCAGCAATCCCACCACCAGATATCTACCAAAGGAAAATAAGTCATTTTATCAAAAAGACACTTGCACTCGAATGTTTATCATGGCACAATTCACAATTGAAAAGATATGGAATCAACCTAAGTACCCATCAACTGATGAGTGAATAAAGAAAATATGGTATTTATATACCATGGAGTACTACTCAGCCATAAAAATGAATGAAATAATGCTTTTTTCAGCAACTTGGATGGAACTGGAGAACATTACCCTAAGTTTAGCATCCGAGGAATAGACAAACAAACACCATGTGTTCTCACTAATAAGTGGGAACTAAACAGTGGGTACACATGGTCACGTAGTGGTGTAAAGGGCACTGGAAACTAAACAGGAGGGAGATTGGAGTGGTGAGGTGTAAAAGTGTCCCTGTTGGATACAGTGTACACTATTGTCGTGACAGGTACACTAAAAGCCCTGACTTTCAGCATTATTCAACTCATCCATGTAACAAAAACACTTGTACCTCTTTAATATTTTTGGTTTTTTGGTGAAATATCAGCAGTTTCTTCTTGTGTTTTCTTTTAATTATTTATTACAATTCTCTTGACAGATAATATAAGACATTATTGACATGAATACATTTTATATTTGAAGATGGTTGTCTTCTCTAGATTATTACTCTATGTCAATGTTCCAGAGTGTTATATTTTTTAGTTTATCTTATATTATTTGTATATATCTTTCCTCTATTTGAAGGATGAAAAGGGTCCTGCCTTAGTTGTTTTTGTATTCCCCACAGTGATTGCATCCTGATTTACGTCTAACAGTTGCTCAGTAGATATTTGTTGACTTCCGGATAAATGAGTTACTATGTTTTGGTTGCAGGATGCAAAACACACAGGTAAAATTGCTTAAACTAGTACTACAGAAAGTGTGGTCCAGAGACTATTGTCAGGACACAAACTGTTTCTGATCTGCAAGTAGCTAAGTCATTAAAGACATTCATTTAGAAACATTTATAACAATTTTAATTTGTCATGACATCCAAGTGCTTGGATATTATTCTGGGAATTTTTTTATTTTGTTTTATAATAGTTTTTATTCTAAACTGATTAAAAATTAAGAAAAAAACAAAGAATTCCTTTATTTTAGGAAGCACGGGTTTAGACAATGGGTATTTATTAATAAATCTTACATAATAGGAAACCAAGAGGGAAACAGTTGCTTGGTTGGGATTCAACAACGTTAGGGGTCTATGTTGGTGTTTCTAGAATTCTCTTGGTCTTCTAGCTTGGTTACAATATGCTACCAGCAGTTACAAGCCTCATGTTTTCACATGAAAATACTCAACTTGGGAAGGTAACTGGCAGATGCAAAGGAGCCTCTCCTCTCTCATAACTCTCTTTTTGTCTGGAAAGAAAATATTTTCCAGATTTTTCCTTATATCTAGTTGACCAGAGTGGGTCCCCTGGCCTTCCCTGGACCAATCCCTGCAAAACTGTCATGCCCTAGTCCAGCTTGATTCATTCTCTGAGCAGGACACCTAGCTACATGACCGGAGAGGAAGTGTTCTCTCAGCGAGCTTTGGAGAATGGCTGTTCTGCACATTTCTGTAAAGGCCTAAAAGTATCAGAAACTGGCATCTTCACTGACACTGTCTCAATAAGTGGTGAGGTATAATAATTTTTCAACTTTATAGAATTGCTGTTATGTTAGACATTTATACAATTCCTCATATTTCATACAACTACCCTCTACACAGTCAGTGTTATGCCTGTTTTACAGATAGGGAAAGGAGACATTAAGAATTTAAGTATCTTGCTCAAGGTCACATTTCTGGGAGGCAAGTAGAGCTGGGATTCCAACCCTGCACCATGAATGTCTATACCCAGATTCTCTCTACTATGCCACAAAGGCTATTTTTATGTGATGTTGGTTGAGTGGCTCTTGTGTGCATGACTTCAGAAATCTGGGAAGGTCTGACCCAGGGAGACTGGCTTGAGAGATGGCCTCTCTAAGTAGGTAATATGAAATCTCTTAACAATTCTAAGTACAGTTATTGCATTTCTGGCATGTGAGTCTTTTCAGTTCACTAAAATGTGACCCTCTCTGCTGCTGTCTAAAATGCATCCTCCTGTACAACATCTGTCCCTGTCATTGCTGCCCAGGGCTCAAAGGTCTCTGCTCTTTTCATGAAGTTGAATGTAATGTGCAGAAGATGTACTCTCTGTAATTCTGGAATCTAGAAGAATACTGCTCAATGAAACCCTATGCATGGTGGATAAGTATGGCTTGCAAATTTACCAATGCGTTATGGCCATACTATGTATCAACAGCACTGTTGCTTACCTAGGCTTTCCTGGGCTTTCAAAAACCATTTCTAACCCAAAGTGTACCAAACAACCAACTATCAAGCATTTCTTTGCAACACAGCTCTTTGGTAAACTGAAAATTGCCCCATGTATGGAATTCTTCCTTGATCGTATAGTTTCACATATTCCAATTCCCTAGAAAATTGCTTTTGAGAAAGATTATATGATGTATCTCTGGAGTGGTCCATTTTTTTTCATTATACTGCTGAGCTGGACATACAATCCTATTTATCTTTGGCCATGTTCCTTTCTGCAGGTGATATTCTCTTCTAGCTAATGCATGCTGCATGGCAAATTTTATAGAGCTGTGAAAATAAGCTTGGGGATATTCATCTTTAATGCCCAAATATGTAGATAATCATATTTCTGAAATCTTTATCACTTATCAAATTGTGTGGATCCACCTTAAGTATGTTTTTCCTTTCACAGTCCTATATTGTCAATTATAATCAATTTTAAGTTACTTCGTTTCAGCAACTTTGACTTGTGTGGCATTTGGTAATGCTCATTAATGCTGCTGACGTTGACACTGCCTTTGGATGCAAAACCCCAGCATGTATGTAATGCATAATTAAACATTCTCATCAGATTCACTGTTTATGAGAAGTCATAAAAACAAAACTTGAGGCATAATAAGTCTATCTATCTTCTAAAAATTTCCATGTACTTTCCTTTAGGAAAAAAAAGTAATAATTTATGTTGAAATATGAACAATGAAAAGCAATTTAATTAATTTATTTTTCTTCAGCTCATGTGGAGATTTTCATGCTTTTTTCTACAGTTTTGTAACTCAAATCACAGGTTTTGTACTTTGATAACATATGCAATACATTTTTTAAAATTTTTATTTTTTAATTATAAGTTGACAGATTATAGTTGTATATATTTATGGGGTTAAAAGTGATTTTATTATTTATGAATACAATGTGGAATAATTAAATAAAGCTAATTAATATGTCTGTCACTTCAAATACTTATCCTTTTTTGTGGTGAAAACATTTGCAATTTACTTTCGTAGTGATTTCGAAATGTGCAATACATTATTACTGACTTTATTCTCCACGTTGCGCAATTTATCTCAAAGAAAAGACAACTTTCTTCCTCCTGTCTAATTGTGGCTTCTTACCCTTTGAGCATCATTTCCACATTACCTCCACCAACCCTCAGCCCCTGGTAACCACTGTCCTACTCTCTGATTCTTTGAGTTAGATTGTTTTAGATCCACATATCAGTGAGAAAATGTGGTATTTGTCTTTCTGTGCCTGGCTCATTTCACTTGGTATAATGTCCTCCAATTCCAAACATAAACAACATTGAAAGGGTGGCCCCATTGAACTTTATGTTGTCTTGTGAAATAATTTATTCTTCCTGTTATTTTGAAACTTGTAAAAAGATTAAAAATTGGCATTCAAA
>CAUYSK010016360.1:0-14102 GCA_963575035.1 Avahi laniger | reverse complement strand
AAAAAAAAAAAAGGAATGATGTAACTGATAAAAGGGCAAATGATGCAAAGTAAGGCTCAGAATGTACTAGACTGTGAAGAAGGCCCATTTGAGTGCCACCTGTCACTCCTAGGCGCCCAAAGCTGTAAGTACATCCCAAGGGCCATTCAACTATAACGCTAGGCTGGATAAAGAGAAACCATTTTGCTTTCAGCTTATTCTGTCTTAAA
This sequence comes from Avahi laniger, assembly GCA_963575035.1. Lineage (NCBI taxonomy): Eukaryota > Metazoa > Chordata > Mammalia > Primates > Indriidae > Avahi > Avahi laniger. Next base: position 13,893 of record CAUYSK010016360.1, on the reverse strand, counting down.
AGTTTAAAATGAACCTGTTGCTTGCTTACACAGCTTCCAGGCGCAAGATTGAAAAATGACCTTAAGGAAAAACAGATCAAGAGTCCGGAATAGGTCAACTGCAGACTGCTGACGACAAGATCCACCAGACGACCAATTGTTTGTTTGCTGATAACCATAGTAGCAAGTCATGATGACTTGCACAAAGCCTGCTTTCTGCCACCAACCCCCTTTACCCTTTCCCTTTATAAGTTGTTCGTAAGCAGAGAAAGATGAGATGGTCTTTGAGACAATAATCCACCATCTCCTCAGGCTGCCAACACTTGAATAAACCATTTTTCCTTCACCAACACTTGCCTCTTGTGCTTGGTTCTCAGGTGGGAGGCAGCCGAACCTGCGTTCAACCTGCATTCGGCAACAGGGCCTTTGCTCTGCTTAGGGCTCTCCACTGTGACCTCTCACTGGGCCTAGTCATGACCCAAACTCCAAATCTTTACCCAATCTCCGATTTCTCCCCTACAAAAGTAACCAATCTATGTGCCATTTTCTCAGAGCCAAACCTAGTGCTAAGTACCCAACCTAGTACCGGTCACACTCCTGTTTCTGTGATATATATCAGTAAACACAACAGGTAAGGTTACTACTTTCACGGAGCTTACATTTCAGTTGGAGAGACAGGCAATAAAAAAGTAAGTAAATGAATATATTACGTAATTTTTAGATATTGAATGAGTGTTAAAAGAAAATAAATATCGTATGAAGGGAGAAAGTGAAGATGGGGATAGGGGCATTAGATAGGTTGGTGAGGGGAGAATTGAGCTGAGTACTGAGTGAGAAGAGCTTTCACGTGAAGATCTGAAACAAGAGCATTCTAGGCAAAAGAAATAGCAAATGCAAAGGCCCTGAGGCTGACAGAGCCTTGACGTGAATGTCTATTTAAAATGAAAGTTTTCACCTATCAGGAATATACTGGATAATGCAACACATACAATTATAAACACACTGTGCATTTTTTTCCTTTTTGGTGGGAAACATAAATAGAATTTATCAGAATTCTACATAAATCTGTAGCAGTATTACAAACAGTACTCTGTACTATGTATATGTAGAGTTGCTTATTTTATATATCTCTACTATCAATAATAAAAATAAATTTTGATTGACCATGCTAGGAAAAAGACCATAATTATCTTCCTATTCTTTCTAGAGAAAAATGATATCACAAAATCGTTGTTATATGAAGAGGTAAATAGAAAGCATACAACCTACACTTCAGATTTTTACATTTCATTGTATGTAAACTTTGCCTCAAATAAAAAACAAGAATTATAAACAAATATGATCTTTTATTAATGATATGCATGTTGAAGTACTGGAGAGAATTGTACTGACGTTTACAACTTGCTGTGTCTGAGATTCATCAAAAAAATGAGGTGGATTGATGAACGGTTAGAGGAATAGATAGATGGGTAGATTTGTGACAAGTATAGCAAAATGTTAAGGGTTGAATTATAGGTGATAGGTATGTGGTGTTCACCATAAAGTTCTTTTTACTTGGCCGGGCGCGGTGGCTCATGCCTGTAATCCTAGCACTCTGGGTGGCCGAGGCAGGCGGATTGCTTGAGCTCAGGAGTTCGAGACCAGCCTGAGCAAGAGCGAGACCCCCGTCTCTACCAAAAATAGAAAGAAATTAATTGGACAGCTAAAAATATATAGAAAAAATTAGCCAGGCATGGTGGTGCATGCCTGTAGTCCCAGCTACTTGGGAGGCTGAGACAGTAGGATTGCTTGAGCCCAGGAGTTTGAGGTTGCTGTGAGCTAAGCTGACGCCACGGCACTCATTCTAGCCCGGGCAACACAGTGAGACTCTGTCTCAAAAAAAAAAAAAAAGTTCTTTTTACTTTTCTATAGGTTTGAAAAGTTTCATAATAAACTGTTGGCGGGGGGGAAGTATGCAGCCAAAAAACAGAGGAAAAAGGAGTTATAGACATGGATCAAGCAGTTAATTCATAAAAATATTCTATTTCTCTCGATTGTGTGATGTCTGTGGTATTTGTCAGCTTTTAAAAACATTTTATTTGTTGTGATTTCTTTTATCATCATTAATAAATATTCATTTTCACACTTAATTTTGTATTTTATTTTTTTAAAGAGGATCCCCAAATTGTATAAGCTGTAGGCCCCACAAAACCTGGATCCACTCCTGCCTGGTGCACAGCTGACAATCTGAAATGTCTTTTCGCTTTCACTATGGAATCTCCAGTTTCCATATCCTTAAGATTCCCTTCATCTCTCCTGTGTTGAAGCTCCTGTTTACTAGATCCTATGTCTTCTTATCTTCTTCATTCCTGAATTCACCTTCCTTATGATGGATTATATGTTCCAGTAGCTTCCCAAGAAAGGTTGCGTAAGAAACTTATTCTGGAGCCCTTGCAATTATGCAATTATCTTTATTCTTCTCTCCCACTTGATTGATAATTTGCCTGAGTATATAATTCTAGGTTAGCAATAATTTTCCTCCAGAATTTTAAAGGCATTTTCCAATTATCTTCTAGCTTGTGATATTGCTATTGGGAAACCTAAAGCCAGTCTGACTTCTGTTCCTTTATTTAGGATCTATTTTTCTATCTCTGGAAAACTAAAGGATCTTCTTTTTATCCCTAGTGTTCTGAAATTTCATGATAATGTGAGTTAATTTCCATCCATTGGTGCTGGGCACTAAGTGGGCCCTTTCAATCTGAAAACCTATGTGTTTAAGGTTTGGGAAATTTTAAAGAATTATTAAAAAATAATATTTTTCTTTATTTTTCTCCTTTCTGTCCCCCTGAAACTCCTGGGCAAGTCTTCAATTTTTCTTATTTTTTCTCTCCTATTTTCATTTCTTGGTCTCTGCTTTTCTTTCTGAGTAATATCCTGGACTTTATCATCAATCTTTTAAAAGAGTTTTTCATTTTTTTCTTTCCAATTTCCAAAATCTCTGTTTTTTTTCCTTGACTATTCTCTTTTTTTTTTTTTTTTTTTAGACAGAATCAAACTGTGTTTCCGGGCGAGAGTGAGTGCTGTGGCGTTAGCTTAGCTCACAGCAACCTCGAACTCCTGGATTCAAGAGATCCTATTGCCTCAGCCTCCCAAGTAGCTGGGACTACAGGCACACACCACCATGCCCGGCTAATTTTCACTATATGTATTTTCAGGTGTCCAGCTAATTTCTTTCTATTTTTTTTTTAGTAGAGATGGGGTCTCGCTCTTGCTCAGGCTGGTCTTGAACTCCTGAGCTCAAACAATCCTCCTACCTCGGCCTCCCAGAGTGCTAGGATTACAGGCGTGAGTCACTGGGCGCCTGGCCTTGACTATTTAAATAACATCTTTTTAAAGTATAATAATTATTTTTTAACTCCTAAAGTTGAATGGAAGCTTTTTCTTATTTTATGGTTTCAATATCTTATCTCTCTGAGGATTTCAAACATAGATTTTTTGTTTGTTTTGTTTTTAGTTGTGTTGTTGAAGTTTTCTTTCCTCCTGTAAAGTTTCTGTTTTATCCAGGTTTCTTTTTTTCTGTTAGTTTTGGTCTCTATCATATCAGATACTGTCATCTGTGGCTGTTGGCTCATTTTTAAAGGTGGGAGACTGAAAACTCGAAGAGATGCTCTGAAATCATGGGTGTAGCTCATCAATTGTGAAATCTGTTGTAGGACAATCTGTGTGGGATGTTTCATCAAGAAACGAATGGGGCAAATATTTTTAACTCTCTTCTCTTACTCTAGTCAGATTTCTCAGAGAAGATACTTACTTAGTCTTTTGCCTGGATGGTAAAATTGTCCAATCTTTTCCTACTGTCAAATGAGTAGTGCAATATGGCACCCACTGTCACAATCTGCAGGAACAGAATTCCCAGGTTTCCCAAGCTGAGTCAGTTAAACAAACTTACTGTAGACTACAAGTGATGAACGTGTTCATTTTTTATTTTTTACTACTAAAAGGGCACTACTATACTTAAAAAAAAAAATCATACTCAGTCATTTAGGGTCTTTACATGGATCAATTATTATTGGCATTTGTTTCAGTCCATCAATTACTTTTGCCAAAGGCTGCAGTAGTTGAACCCTTCCATAATTGAGCTTACACTCACTTGCACTACAAATTTGCACTATAATTGAGTGTTATTAATTAGAATTAATTGAATGTGGCTATTCTCTATACCCATTCCACTCTAGTTTTTTTGTGTTCAGTCTGTCTACAACTAATGCATCAGGAGCCACCTCAAGCTGTAGGTTGTGCTGCTTCCATTAGAGGGAATAATCCCACGTGTATAGAGGGCTGGTCTTTGACCAGGAGGAGCCATCATGAAAAGAAAGAGGGTAAGAGTGGCTATACTGGAAAACGAAAATTCAGCCAAAGACCTCTTAATTGGGGGCACTGAATTTGTGTTTATGGTCACATTCAGTACATCTTGGGCTGCCCTCCTCCCCTTCATGATTTGACTCCCAGATAATTCGTTCATAATTTATCTGACATTTAGTTAAAAGGAGTTTTCATTTTTACTTGATTCTTTCTGGTGCACTGTGAAACCATAAGTTCCTGTTCCAGTTTACTCAGTGAGTTATCATCAAATTGATCATCGGCATTGTGTAAAAACCCAAAAGGTAGGGGGAAATTTTATTTTAGACTCATATGTTTACTTGTTATTTTTCCCAAATCACAATTCTTTTCCCGCTCTTTGTTCCAATCCTTTACTTGTGCTTTATCAAAGCAAAGTTCAAAACTCCTTATTTGTGTCTATGCGGTCCCTTCCCAGGTGACACCAACAGATATACTTGGGGGTTTGGCCCATTTATTGGTGGGACTCTTACTTGTGCCCCATTATTTCTACTCGCCCTTTGGTCCTGCCACCATGGAGTAATTATCATGAGAGCAGATGGCTTGTGATAGAACTATAGGCTTCCTCATGCACATTCGTGAGCTAGTGAAAATCCTCAGCTATGAAATGAGGGGTCCATTCCTCCATCTTCCCTTTACCTACTGCTTGGGGGAGATGAGCAAGTTGGAAGGGCCATTTTATGTTTAGATGATAAACCCATTCTTGAATCATGCTAGCTGTGAAGTTGTGTTTCCAAACCACATGCTTAGGAATCAGAAATGCTATATTCCCGCACAGCTTCCGAAGAGTTGATTCTGTAATGATCGCTTTTACTCAATTCAGCATTAATTGTTGTGAGAACATACTTTTGGCCCTAATGGGCCAGACAGCAGCGAAATATAATCTACCTGCAATAGGCAGGGCCGTTGCCTCCAGGCACAGCAGTGGGGAGAGAAAGGCCGGCCTCACAGGCTTGTCGAAAGTAGCATGTTGGCTATTAAATACCCTGGGCTCTATCCATGCCAGCGCAACAGCCGTTCCTCCATGATCACCCCGTTCATGTGCCTACTTGTCTGCCTCCCTCTTCTTGTCAGAACACGGACAGCTTTGTTCCACAGGGTTTCTCACCAGGGATTTGATGGCATCCACAGGAGGAATCAGAGCACTTAATTCTGTGAGAATTACCAGTCAATGGAATCTACAACATTTTGCCCTATGCAGGCAAAATGCCAGCTGCCAAGCCAGTGGCCTAAACATTAACCACAGCCCAGGAATATGAACACAGGCGAGAACGTTCTGTGTGATTACCAGAGCCCAGGTTCAAGTCACGGACACTGCCTTTAATTCTGCCCACTGGGATGAGGTCCCTCGTTCTCCTTTCGAAGTAGTCCCCCAGGCAGGGTGTAAGAAGACCGCCCCGATTGGCGATTTTAGAACCCGGCAGCGGCTCTCAGTCAGCACGGAGCTTCTTCGGCAATGATGCCGGGTGTCTGCAGGGGGTGCTCTTGCCCAGCGCTGGCCTCCGCAGTGCCGGAGGGCGGGACGAACCTCCGCGGGGCTGGGCTTTCCTATCCCTCCTTTGTTTGAACAGGACAGATTCCATTTGCACAGCTTGAGACCCAGAAGTCCTTGATGTCCTTTTGTTGCTTTAGGTTCCATAAGCAGCTGGTAACTGACATTCAAAGGGAGCCCCACGATCATTCTCAGCACCAGAAGCCAGACGCCAAGTCCTTCTCTCTCAGGAATCCCAAAAAGGCTCCATAGGTTACCAGAACACGGGACACACCCCGTATTCTCATGTGTGATGGACCCAGAGGAAGGGTGGCAGGCACCACTGTTTGCAAGGCTTCTGAGGCAGTGGGTGGTTCGGGTCGTGTACAAATTCTGATGCCTTCCTAATAATCTAATACCCAGATGTGGGCTGCTGTCTCCAGGGCTCCAGATGCCCATTAATATTAATATTTATGCCTGCTTTTTAGCGGTGGGGGGCTTGAAGATCATCAAAAGCCTCTGCCTGGTCCAGAGTCCGTTCCTCTAGAGGCCCGATATAGATCCAAACTGTGTCTTGGAGGACCCCTGAATTTTCCGTGATTGATGGCGCATCCCTTTCAGCCAAAAAATCAAGGGAAGACAGACTTTAGGCACAGATGTCTCTGAATTACCCATAATTAATATGTCGTCATTGTATAGAGTAACTTCAATATCTGAATGAAGCTACCTATTAAAATGCTGTTTTATCAGACAATGGCATGTTGCTGGGGAATGGCTGTCTCACTGTGGTAGAACCAAAGGAGTTCCTGGCCTTGTCAAATGAGGGTTAACTGAAAGTGGAGTTGTCAGATTTAGCAAATACAAATACAGGACACCTAGTTAAATTTAGATTTTAGAGACATAATAAATAATTTAAAAAATTTTTTTAGAGACTGGGGGTAGTGGTGATGGTGGTGGGGGGAATCTCACTATATTGCCCAGGCTGTATTCAAACTCCTGGGCTCAAGTGGTCCTCCAGGCTCAGCCTCCACAGTAGCTGGCACTACTGGCGCTGGCCACCACATCCAGCAAAATAATTTTTTGATGTGTGTTCCCAATATTGCATGGGACCTACTTATACTAAAAATTGATTTTTTTCTTTTTCTAAAATTCAAATTTAAGTGAGAATCCTGTATTTTATCTGGCAACCCTAACTGTAAAAAGAAAACCCAAGCGATCTAAAAGACTTTAGAGTAGACTGTCAGTATTATTGCATAGAGATAACCACCATTAAGGGTTTTGGGTATATCTTTGCATAAACTTTTATGAATATACACAAATATTTATGTGTACGTTCAAATTCTAGCTCCTCCCATTGCTAAGTGGGTGACCTTTGGAAGAGTTGCCTAACCTCTCTGGGTCTTAGTTTTCTTATCTGTAAAATGAGGATAATAATAGGATCTGTCTTACAGAGTATTAATGGGGGTTAAATGAGTCTGACACATAGAAGACACTAAATGTCATCTATTATCAATAATGATAATTATTAATATTATATATCATGTCTTAAAAGTTCAAATGGAGATATACAATGTGAATTGTTCTATACCTCCCTTTTTTCACCCTTTATTCTTTTTCATGGATACATAAAATTCCTTTTTTATTTTATATTTTATTTTAATTTATTTAGCTATTTTTATTTCTTTATTTTAAAGCAAGCATGAAAATGAGCCTTATTCAGAGAAAGATAAGATTATAGGGCAGGGGCAAGATATAGGTTTACAGAGCATGATACATACACCACAGATGATGACCGGACCCATCGTCACAGCACAGGTAGAGCAAAAGGAAGGGTGCAAAAAGGAAAATTCCTCTTTTTAAAAAATTAGTTTCTATTGATGGTAATTTAGATTATTTTCAACATTTTTCTTTCTGAATCTTGGCTCAGTGAACATCTTTGTGGTGCAATGATTAAAAGTGCTTCCACTGGGTCATCTGGACAATGAGCCAGCTGGGACTCAGGGCTTCTCCTTCCTTACTTCCCCCAGTGCACAGGACTGTACCTAACCACAGCCAGCACAGCTGGTGGCTCCCTCGCCCAGGTGCAGGCAGCTGGCATTCCCAGACAACACGGTAAACAATGGCAAAATGGCTAAGCCTAGGGAACTTGGATGCAAAGTTTTAGAGGGTGCCAAAATCTCAGTAATCAAGATAAGTAACATTTTAATGCAATATTTAAAAAACCAGTATTAATGCAAATTCCACGATAAACAAGTATCAAACTTTTAAAGAAAAAGGATGAGCAACAGGACCATATAGAGTCATATTGGATTTTACATTAATTTTTATTTTAAAAAATATTTCATTAAAATAGAATTAATCTCGATTACTGAGTTTTTTGGTGCCAGGAATGTGTGCCTTATTTTACCTCTTTGTAAGTCCTGTGGCTGGTGCATATCCAGATGGCACAGTGTCCACACTTGAGTTTCATTGATGGGTGGTTTTCACGCTTGCCCTAAGAGGGAGCCCTTCGGGGAACCGGGACCCTCTCATGAACAAGACCCACACTACACATACAGTAGACTTCTTGGTCCCAGCATAACTGTCCAGGGGCAAATGGGTTTATGGGGGTTGCCAAGATTCAGAAAGAAAAGTGTTGAAAATAATCTGTATTACTGTCAATAGAAATTAATTTTTTAAAAAGAGGAATTTTCCTTTTGTTGAGCCTGACCTTTCCATTAAAGCCTATTTAATCCACACCATGTGTGATAAATTCCTGAACCCTGTTATTCAACAAGAGTCAATCCTTAAAGGATCTAACATGACAAACCTTATGTATTAATATATGGTTTTGTAAACATTTAAGAACACATCTGTAGTATAAATTTCTAGAAGTGGAATTGCTGGTCCAAATATGTTCCTTACAAGTTTTGATAAATACAGCCAATTTCCTCTCCTAAAATAATGTCTCAATTTACATTCCCACTAAAAGTATAAAAGCGTAATTTTCTCCATATACTTGATAATATTGAAAATTATAGCACTTTTTAATCTTTGCTAATCCTAGAGATAAAATAATATTCCATTTTTATTTTACTTTACATTTCCTAATTATGAGCGAGATTAAGCAACTTTTATCTTTCTATGTATTTATAAAGAAATAATATGAGTAAATTCCCTAGTCTAATTTTTCAAGCAAATTGTTGATCTTTTCTTATTGATTTGTTAATGTTCTTTAGATATTAAGGAAAATAACTCTCTGGCTATTATAGGTATTGCAAATATTATCCATGATTGATTTGTTGTTTGTTGCTTTTTTAAATGATTTTTCCCCTGCAGAAATGCTTAATATTTTTATTTAGTTAAAGTTATCAATTTTTTTCCTTTATGGTACTAAATGTTGTATTTTATATAGGAAGACCTTTCTCGCAATAAGTCTATATGCTATTTACCTATGTTTTCTTCTAGTACCTTTACAGATTTATTTCCTCTATTTAAATCCATCTAGGATTTATTTTGCAAAGAGAGTAAAAAAATCCCTTTAGAGAGTAAGAAAGACTTTTTTTAAATGACTCACAAACATGATTTATTGAAAACCTATTTTCTCCCACTGATTTGAAATGCCATCCATATCACATTTTAAATTCTCATTTGTATATGGGGCTTTTCCTGAACTCTTTAATCTGTTATAATTGTCTATATTTCTGAACTAGCACTAAATTGTTTGAAAAAAGGTAGATTTTTAATATGTTTTAGTATTTAGTGTTCGTTTTCCCTGGAGTTAATAATTGTCATTATCTTTTCTCTGTTTGCTCGGTTGTTTTTCTTGATGTCATTATCATTAATTCAACCTCAAACTCTTTGCTGATTTATAAATCTCTTCTCAAGATTGATTATTTGATTGATTATTTTATCAATTTTATCTTCCTGCAAAAAAATCTGAACTTGTTGCTCTCCATGACTGGTGTATATGTGTCTCCCTTTGTCTTTTGTCCTGCTGTCTTGGGATTCCCTTAGCCTGTCTCCTGTGATAGAGCTCTAGTTTCCTGGACATTATATCTCCCCCCCGCCCCCGCTTTTTTTTTTTTTTGGTTTAGAATCATGTTTGAGTAAAGCATACCCTTCCACAGCTTCATAAGGAAGGATATGTGGGAGGTAAATTTTTCACATCTAAAAATGTCTTTATTTTGCTCTCATACTTGAAAAACGGCTGGACATGATTTCTCTAGGTTGAAAACCATTTTACTCCAGGTTTTGAAGGCATTGTTCTATTGCGTTCTAGCTTTCTGTTGAGAAGTCAGATATCATTTTTATTCCTGATCTTTTATGTGGATATTTTGGGTTTCTCTCTAGAAATTTGGAAGATTTTTTTCTTTGTGAAATCTGAAATTTCACAATGATATGCCTTGTATGGGCCTTTTTTTTTTTTTTTGGAGACAGTCTCACTCTGTCACCTGGGCTAGAGTGCCATGGCGTCAGCCTAGCTCACTGCAACTTCAAACTCCTGGGCTCAAGCAATTCTCCTGCCTCAGCCTCCCAAGCACCTTTCCAAAGGTGTGCACCACCATGCCCAGCTAATTTTTCTATTTTTAGTAGACACTGGGTCTCACTCTTGCTCAGGCTGGTCTCAAACTCCTGACCTCAAGCAATCCTCCCACCTCAGCCTTCCAGAGTGCTAGGATTATAGGTGTGAGCCATCATGCCCAGCCTATTGGTCTATTTTAATTCTTCGAGCTGGATTCTTTTAATTTGGAAACTCATACTCTCCATTTCTGGGAAATTTGAATTATTTCCTTAATGATTTTCACCCTTTCATATGCACTGTTTATTCTTTCTGGAACTCCTGTTGTTTGGATCTTGGACCACATGGACTAGGCTTCTAATTTTCTCATCTTTTCTCTCCTATTTTCTACCTCTTTGCCTCTGTGTTCTCCATCCTGGGAGCTTTTCTCCACATCATTTTCAAAAATCTTCTGTAGATTAAAAAAGAATCTCTGATATCATGTTTTTAATTTCCAAAGGCTCTCTCTCTCTCATTCTTTTCTCTCTGAACAGCTTTTCTTTGTAGCATTTTGTTCTTATTTTATGGATACTATATCACAATAATTTTTCATTTTTCTAAGGATGCTGTGGTGATCAATTTTACATGTCAACCTTGGTGAACCCAATGAGTTCCCAGATACTTGGTTAAACATTATTCTGGGTCATCATGGGGGTGTTCCTGGATGAGATTAATATTTGAATCAGTAGACTAAGTAAAGCAAATTGCCCTCACCAGTGTGGGTGAGCCTTATCCTAACCATTGAAGACTTGAATAGAACAAAATGGCTGAGCAAGAGAGAATTTACTCTTTCTGCCTGATGGACATCAGTGTTCCCCTGCCTTCGGACAAGGACTGGAACTTACAACCATCAGCTCTCTTTGTTCTTAGACTACAGATCTTGGGACTTCTCAGCCTCCATAATTGTGTGAACCGGGTCCTTATAATAATCTCCTCCCTGTATTTATCTACATACCTGCATATCTATCTGTCTGCCTATCCATCTACCTCTTATTGGTCCTATTTCTCTTGAGAATTTTGATATTAATGATAAGTTTTATCTTGTTTGTTTTAGTTTTTTTCTTCTTGCATAACTGCATAATTCATTTCCTCCAAGTTTCTTTTTTCTATTTGCACATTTTAGTTTCTATGATTCATGTTACAAGTTTTTCCTCAGGTGCCTGGTGATCTTTAAGCTGATTGGAAGCTTTGACAGCGTAGGGAAGGATTTGTAGGGCGTTCTGGTTGGATGGTTTCACTGGGGCAATCCTTGACGTCTATATCTTTATTTTTTACTTGGGGACTGATCAGATTCCCCAGAGATGCCTTTTCCAATCTCCTTCTGAGAGGATGAAAGTCAGGCTGCCAGTGTTCTATGAACAGAGGTAGCGGAAGGCAGGAGTTTCAGCCTCCAGTACTAGCAACCTAATTCTGTTTTCTGTCTAGTGTCCCTGCCTTCAAATGTGCCTAGTATCCTCGAGACCAGAAATCTCCCTCAGCCCCTAACCACACCTCCACAGAGTAAAACTTTAGTCTTTTGTGGGGAGGCAGGGAGCTGAGAGGGTATCCAGGGCTCTAACTGCTTCATGAACAGCATTTCCATCAGATCTCTTTGTTTAGTCCATCTTTCCTTTCCAAAGGTAAGTGGTTCCACCCATTCCTTAGCCTTTGGGAGATTCTGTAGCATCAATTGGTTTGATTCTTGTCTTTCCCTACCGCCACTCTAGGATTCTATTTGCTCAGGTCTGAGTCATTTACTTACAGGATAGCTATTCATTTTTGTATATTTATTTTTCAATTGGACATTGTAGTGCATTTTTTTACTCTTAAGTTTTCAAGGTTTTCAAAGATGATATCAAGGCATCTGCAAATAATGAAAATTTTCTTTCCTTACTAATTTTTATACTTCCTATTTCTTTCCCTTCTGTAATGACACTGGCTTATACCTTCAGCACACCATGAAACAGTAGCAGTGACTTGGGCATCCTTATCTTGTTTCCTAGAGTTACTGGGATTCCTTCAGTATTTCACCATTAAGCACGATGCTGGTTTGAGTTTGACTGCATACATTTGTTATGTTGAGGAAATATCCTGCTTTTTTATTAAGAAATTTTTGTCAGAAATGAATGTTGAATTTTTTTCAAATATCTTTTTGTCTCCTGTGGATTTTTAAAACCCATATTCATGAGTGAAATGTGTCTGTAGTTTTCTATCCAATACTGTATTTTTCAAGTTTTGGTATCAGTGGTTTGGTGAAAACGAGTGTGAAAGCTTGCTTTCCCTCTTATACTTTTGAACAGTTTAACAGCATTGGAACTCTCTGGTGAGTAGTTGTAAAAATTATAGTGTTCAGTACTCGGACAGATTGGCCCTCCACCCTCCGTCAAATAAAATCATAGTTCGTAGGGTGGTGTCTACCTCTAAGCCAGCTCTGTAAACTGTAGTCCTCCCAGGCACAGAGGTAATCGTAAATGAAAGATGTGAAATTTACTTTCTAGAAGCTTCAGGGAGCCGGAAAAGGAGGAGAAGGAAAAGGAAAAGGAGGAGGAGGAAGTTAATTGTGTTGTTTGGACAAGAATTTAGTTCAACAGACTATGTTTTTCTTTAGCCAAGCATAAGACAGGCCTGATAAAATAGGACAAAGTGGAAGGAATTTCTAATTCTCCTTTCTCCAAAGCCCTCAAACTTGGCACTACAATTCTGTGGTCTCCCCAGTAGTCTTGGTAGAAGCTTTCCCAGAGGAAATATGTGAGGCCTTTTCTGAGCCTCTGGAACAAGGTCTGGGCTTGGTACTTGGTGACAAACAGCAAAGCACTGTGTTGGTTTAGTGACTTGCTGACCCCTTCTCTCTGATGAAGACGGTGTGCAATGCATTGTATCGGCTGGATCTGGCTGTCTAATTCAAGACCTAGTGTGGCTTTGCAGTTAATCTACTTCCTGGGGAAATGTTAAGGTGGAAGGTTGTAGAAAAAGTTCTATATATTATAAATGAGAAAGTCTTGACTATATGTGCAAATGGGAGTTGCTGCCTCCAGAGGCTCGACTCCCCCACCAGTGGCTGAACGGATGACTGCGTGACTCCAGCAATTCTCCAAGTCTGAAGATGTCTTCAGGTTTTAAACGGGGCTTGGGACTTAGAGCATCTCTCCATTCCCCCCCCCTTTTTTTTTTTGAGACAGAGTCTCACTCTTTTGCCCGGGCTAGAGTGAGTACCGTGGCATCAGCCTAGCTCACAGCAACCTCACACTCCTGGGCTCAAGTGATCCTTCTGCCTCAGCCTCCCGAGTAGCTGGGACTACAGTCATGTGCCACCATGCCCAGCTAGTTTTTTCTATATATATTTAGTTGTCCGATTACTTTCTTTCTATTTTTTAGTAGAGACGGGGTCTCGCTCTTGCTCAGGCTGGTTTCGAACTCCTGAGCTCAAACAATCCGCCCGTCTCGGCCTCCCAGAGTGCTAGGATTACAGGCGTGAGCCACCGCCCGGCCTCTCCATTCCCTTTTGACTGTCATAGTTGGGAGAGAGGCAGTGTAGCTCGGGTGACCG